>JBBIGC010147841.1:0-35793 GCA_037576955.1 Lepidarchus adonis | reverse complement strand
ATTTCTTTGATATTCATAACCTTTTGTTGGGAGTGGGGTTCTTATCTAAAGGTGACAACAGGGTCACTTCATTTACAGTGTAAGACAAAGAAAGGCTTATGCCCCATTTGCCTTACAATGGGGGGTTAGGATGGTTGGATGTTAATGTTGATCCTTTGATGGGAGCTGGGTTCTTTGAAGACCATTTGGGGCAGATAAGAGAACAAATATATTTCCTGATATGTGATATGATCAGGAATATGAGATATTTAAGGGGATTAAGAATATTACATTTTGATTACAACAGTCGTTACCTTTTTTTCGCTCACAACGTGCCCCAAAAACGCTACTTCCCTCTGAAATAGGTGGCATTTACGTGGGTGCAGTTTTCTTTCTGCCTTCTGCCTGCTCTGTGTTTAACCCCTTACAGCTACAAACTTCCAATTCTCGCAACGGAACAGGTCCAGCCAGACGATGCAGTGGTCTTTAATGTTATCCACCAAAAATGGGTGCTCGATGGAGATCGTGCCGATTGTCACGCTAACTCGTGTAACCCCGGACATGGCCACGCACTGTAACAGCCTCCTCAGCCACCACGTTCGGGCCTCCCCCAGACATCCAACCTGCGCAACAGTGAGAGACACTATCTACCAAAGCATAACACTTGATTCCCCCAAATGTTCCCTCCATATAGAGGCCTGCATGGCCAAGCCAAGCACTGAAAGGTTCGTGTGGGGAGGCGATTACTCCGCTAGGTGACGGGCCCCCCTGCCTTGGCACCTCTCACTGGAAACACCGCTGCTGGCTGGGCTCCCCCTCCCGCTCTGCTTTGCTGTGATGCCTGTGTTGAGCTCTGAGTACGTGCTCCACCTTTTCAGCCACAGAAAGGGCCTCCATCCAGGTGCGCAGCCCTACCAGCTATGTGTGCTCCCGAAGCCACTCAGGCCAAAGTCCCCTGAGAAATGCTTGAAGTGTCAGTTCCTCCTGGGCTGCCGTGGCTGAAGTCGGGAAAGCATTTCCTCGCCGGTTGCCTCAGGTTGCTCGTAAATGACCCCAGCAGCTTGTTAGGTTGACGCTGTCTGCCCAGCAGCTCTGCCCATGTGTCTTCTGCCCATGTCTGCCTGCCAAAATGGCAAAGCAGTGCCGCATTGACCTTTGACCAGCTGAACCTCTCCTCCCCGCATAGGTCTTCCAATGCTGTTTCTTTTAAGCTCCACTCGCTCAGGCCTGCCACCAGCTGCACTTGGTGGAGAAATGCGTCTGGAGGCCCGAGGCCCTTGTACGATGGAAGCTTGACCCCCACGCCATTGCTTTGCTTTGCTGTGGGAGTAGACTGTTGCCGCCATTTTGAGGTGCTGGTCTTTGTTCGATGGCTCTTTCGCCTCCATCTTGGGATACTAGTTCTTGTTCACTAGTTCCTTGGGTTCTTTGGCCGCCATCTTGGAATACTAGGTTCTCGTTCGCTGGCTTTTGGCGTCATCTTATCGATCCTAATGCTGGCCAAGCAATTTTTTTTGCTGTCGACATGATTTGCGCCAGCCGAGCTCTCATCCACCCGGAGGCTGTTTGCCGCCTCCCTTTGGGCGCTCTTTTCCCTCCGGTTCCAGAGGCACTATTTTCTTCCGGCTTCTCTTCCACGTGGAAGCTGCTTGCCACCTCTCTTTCAGCTCTCTTCTGCCGCCTTCATCTGGCGACGCTCCTTCCCTCCGGTTTCTCGAGTCTTTCTCTGTTTTTCTTCCGGCCTCCCTTTTGTCCATTCCACAACCTGACATCAATGTAGCAGTTTTTTAGGAATGAAAACAACCAACAGAGTACTTGCACACAGAGTTATGCTTTGAACAAGCTGGATCGCTTGTCAGATTTATTGTATCAGTCCTTATCATGGCTAATCTGTTACTGGTGCGTCCCCTAGAGGCTAGGATGTGCACAAGCATGAACCTGTGAGTGAGGCATGGCAGTAAATGGCCAGGCCCATGAAGACACCAATCTCTAGAGTTGTTACGGAAAGAGTGGGCCTGGTCATCTACCGCCAGCTCGCTCACACAAACACAACACATCACAAATATTACTTCTTACTGCTGCTTGTGTTCCTGTAACACACAGAACATGAACAATAAGCCATAACAGTGGAACATGTCCCCGCTCCCATGATGCACCTCTCCCAACAGCCACTAGCATTACCCGAGGACCATTACAATATTTTAAAATGAAACATTTAACTTTTATCAGTTTGTTTTCTTTGTCCTATTTTATGAGTTCACATGATTTGCAAATCACATTCTCTCACAGAGAGAGAGAGAGAGAGAGAGAGAGAGAGAGAGAGAGAGACAGAGAGATAGAGAGAGAGAGACACTTAATAAGGCTCACAGTGCTTCATGAGTGTGTTATGTCAGTTCATGTGACAGGATGTTGTGTTGTGAGGACACTCCTCTTCAGGGCAGTTCTCCAAGACCAGCATGCAATTCAGGAATTAAGCCAGATTTTGACTCAGATTTAGCTCTCAGAGTGCAGGGGAGTTTAGAGACCATCAAGATGAGAAAAGTCTCTGCTGTTATTGCATGTTTACTTAATATTCTGCACTGCTTTGTCCAGTCAGGTACGGTGCTTCTTTCTTTATCTTCTAATATTTATAACTTGGCTTAGTCTCAACTCAGGAAGGAACACACATGGGTCTATATTGCTGCTAGAAACTAGAGTTTGGTGGCATTGATAATGGACTGAACTGTACATGTGCTTTGGTTTGTATTGATGTTACTGGAAATTATCTTGTAAGAAAGTGATGAGTGCAGTGATGACTACAATCAGTCTGTGAAGCTAAAGCTGCTGAAATATTGCATAATTTCCACAATACTTGTACATGTTTCTCATAAAATACAAAGAAAAGTCATATCTGCCTTTTCTGTTTTATCATTGTGCATACTAATACTCCTGCTTAGATGGGAGCTTTCTGATCCGCAATGAACATAAGAACAGATGCCTGGGAGACAACCTACAAAGTTTGGAAGTGTGTGACCCTCAGAGCACTGGACAGCAGTTCCGCTGGACTTCAGAGAACCGCATCTTTAATGTTGCCCAGAAGAAATGCCTGGGCACAGGGAGCAAGAGTCAGGGCAGTAAACTGCAGTGGTACATCTGTGATGCCAACAGTGACCTTCAGAAGTGGGAGTGCCAGAAGAACTCACTGTTTGGCCTGAAGAACGAGTCTCTTTACTTGTCCCTTCAGGGAGATTCTGATCTACTAACAATGACTAACAAAGACCCAGGAGACCAGGGCAAGTGGACAATTCATGGAACGATGGACAGCATCTGTTCCCAGCCATATGAAGGTACCCATCTTGATGTCTCAATAAAGCTTGAATTAAGATGTTACATTGTTTGTAGCATGAACTGCATTGTTCTTTAGTTACATTTATTATTAACTTCTGCAAACAACAAATTTTGTGGATTAAAAAATCATGTAAATTACAAACAGCTTACTACATAATCAATATTTTGTCAATATATATTCAGGTTACAATGTTACAACAGAAAATAAAAGAAATGATTGAAATATTGCATGTTTTAAGCTACTTAGTGAAAATAACATTTCAAGCAACGAAATTCATTTTTTAAATATTCTTTGTCTTGCTTTGCAATGTCACAGAATTGTACACACTTAGGGGGAATGCTTTTGGACGCCCCTGCCATTTTCCATTTTATTATCATAATAAATGGTACACAGACTGTACGAGAGAAGGCCGCTCTCCAGGTCACCTGTGGTGTGCTATTGAGAATGAATATGAAGACAACCAGCTCTGGGGTTATTGCCCAACACATCAGATAGGTACATGGTTTCTTAATGTATAATGCAATAGTTACTATATAGGGTGGCATGCCACACTTTATAGCAAGAAGGTCCTGGGTTAAATCACTGGCTCGTTAAATCAATGCCTTTCTGTGTGGAGTGCCCAAGCTCCTGTTTCCTCCCACTGTCCAAAGACTTGTGGTTTAGATTGACTGGCTACTTTGCCTATAGGTGTGAGAATGTGCCCCTAGTCAGCTGGAAAAGGCTCCAGCTTCCCCCCAACTTGAAAATGAATGTGTTTTTTTCTAATGGTTTGGAAAATGAATAAATTAATGTTTAGTTACTTACTTGTCTCATAGGCTTTGTTTTAGATGCTTGTAAAACATTCCACTTACTGTACATTTTGATGCTAAATTGCTCTTTATTACGATATATGTGGTTATTTTCCTGCAGTTTTGCTCAGTTTGCAGAGAATACTGATACATTCTCTCTGGGGTTAGTTCAACAGTTCTGGAGAAAGAACCCTCTGACGGACGTCTATTACCAGGTGAATGGAGAGTCTGCACTGACCTGGTATCAGGCCAGGAAGAGCTGCCAGCAGCAGGGAGGAGACCTGCTGAGCATCACTGAGCCCCATGAGCAGACCTTCATTGCAGGTAATATCTCTGTTCCTGAATGAAATGTGAAGAAATTAAATGCTTTCAGATTTTTCTGACATACCAGTTAGATTAAACCAAGCACATAGCCATGCAATCAAGCAAAAACAAACAATGATATGTGCGTATATAATGTGAATGTATTATAGTGAAGAGCCCAGTGACTTTAAACTTTCATACTGTAGGATGCCACCTCTGCCCCAAGTAATTTTATGTATCATGAAAATTGTCTGCTGTTACATCTTCTCTAGGCAACTACGAGGGCTATTACTATGAAACAGAAGAGTTAACCATATAGAGCACAAACACTACCAGAACAGAATCAGAATCAGAATAATTTTATTATCCCGGAGGAAATACGAAGACAGAAACAGAACAGTGCTGCACAGCTCGCACCTGTGCACTCCACCCAGATATTGTCTAGCGCAGGGGTGCCCAATACGTTGATTGTGAGCTACTCAGGACTTAAGGAGAAATGTGTTCATGCAATAAAAATTGTGTGTGTTCCAAAGGGTCTTGGTTTGCGGGCTGATGGTGGCGGTCCGCGCTGCCCCAGACTAGACGTTTGGTCTGACTGCTGACCTGGGAAAGCCTAACAGCTGACATTAGACCCGCTCACTGGTGAACTCTGTCACCAGAAGGTGGACAGGTACCGGGAGCCTTTTTAAAGGCTGGTAAATAAATCCAGGAATGGACCACGTCCTGTTTTCCAACCAAAGGCTTGGTGTAGTGTCCTTATTTTACAGTCGATACACACTGAAATACCGTTACAATATATATATATTTAAACATTTTCTTAGCATTTTTATTGCGGGTAGATCATTTTGACTTGGTCATTTTAAAAGTAGCTCACAAGCCAAAAAAGTGTGGGCACCCCTGGTCTAAAATTGAGTATAAAAATGATCTGTCCTTTTGCATCCTTTTGCTAATTTCCTCTGGGAGGTACATCAACCTAGCAACCATGTGTTGGGAACTTCATTATATTAGTTTTTATAGCCAAGCAGCTTTAAGACCACTATGTGCAATGCCAAGTGTCGCCTGATGTGGTATGTATTCATCAGTCATGAAGAAAAACACATTTTTAACCTTCTAACAATCATCTAGGATTGACTCAGGAGACAGGTCCAGTACTGTGGACAGGGCTGAACAGTTTAGATGCATCAAGTGGATGGCACTGGGTTAATGGACAACCTTTACGTTACCTGAAATGGCTCAGTGGTGAGTTTTTAACAGAGAGAAACAGTCAATATTATCTAGTCTCCTTTTTTCAAGAATTGCAAAACATTACCATCATGGTGGCATCTCTTTCATCTGTCAATTTGTCAAATTGTGTTTCCTTGTGAGAAGGACAACCATCCTCTGAACCAGGGCGTAGCTGTGGGGTGGTAAGTCAGCTTTATGGCTCTGAATGGTCCACTGCTGTTTGTTCTGAGAGACATGGATATATCTGCCAAAGAGGCTTCTCCACTCCCACTGTTCCACCAGGTAATCAGAGTATCTTCATCATAAAACACTCTATTGTTTCAGTGCTGATGTGTTGTATTATTAAAAGGTGTGTTTATGTCCACTATTGTCCAGTGGTGCACACAGGTTTTTGCCAGAGTCCGTGGATTCCTTACTCAGACCACTGCTACCTCCTTAGTCGCACAAAGAAAATGTGGCTGGAGGCCAGAAACACGTGTCGTCGTGAAGGTGGAGACCTGCTGAGTATTCTCAGTGTTGAGGAGCAGAGTTTTGTCATTTCACAACTTGGATACTGTGAGTTTCTGTGAATGTTTTACCCACCATAACCTGAAATTTAAGATTCTAGAAGATAAATGAAGATGTGACAAACAAGGTTTTACTATAACAGAGGCAGGAGTAGCAGTGAAGTACTGAACGTACCTGCAAAGATTTAATTACTGTTGAGGTAATTAGCTCCCCTTTCCCTTTAGGTTGCCATTAAGATCATCCACCACTTCCCTCACCTTTGACTAGCCTGGGTGGGTTTGCTAAGCTCACATCAGCAGCTTCGGGTGACATGTCCAAATAAGGCTGGATCAAATGCCCAAATATGGCATGCCCATATAAGAACATTTACCCACTCCCTGTAGCTTTAAGTAAACAGTGCACATATAAGAAAAAACAGGAAGACATTTGCCCACTCTTTTGAGATGACCTCAGACCACATCTGAAGATGACCTCACTATTTGTGGTTTTAGATAAGGAATGCCCATATAAGGTAGAACAGGATCCCTGTGAAAATGGCATTTACCCATTCTATCCTTCTGCCCAAATAAGGTTACTGTGAGAATGATCTCACCAGTTCCTTCCTAGTGACCATATAAGTCTAATAGGAAATAGCCAACGTCATTATCTCACTTTTATTGATAATAAATTATGACGTTTTTGTAACATGTACATTTACATTTATTCATTTGGCTGACGCTTTTGTAAGGGGTGGAGAGAGCATTCCTTCTGTATTTAAACCCACACGTCAGTCGGGTAAGATGTGAGATGTTGGGTATTGGCAATTGGTCATGTCCCATCTCACTCGACCCTGTGGATTTTTTAAAAGGAGCCTCTGCCTACGTGGGGATACTGAATATGAGATGCCTCACTTCACCCGTTCCAGTAACTTTCATATATATTAAACTGTTAGTAACAAGAACCTTTTGCTGTTTGTTCAGTTTTTTATGTGGAAAATCACAACAGAAAGAGAGGAATTTAGATTATCAAGACCTAATGCAACGAAGTCCCTCCCATCACTCACATGAACGACCGGAGGGGGCACCCTTTCATGATCTGAGAGGGGTCAGAGATTATACTGCATATAATCATATAACCTCCTACATTACTATAAATGTTGCAGTTTGACAAAGGGCAGTAGCACCTGTAAAGATTGCGAAAGCATTATTGAATGTCTCACATACCTTTAGAGATGGTAATTTCTTGTCATTTCTACAGCAAAGACAGACGAACTGTGGATTGGTTTTAATGACCTCAAGACTGAGATGCTGTTTGAGTGGAGCGACCACTCCAGTGTCCCCTTTGCCTTGTGGGACGTGAACGAGCCGAGTCATGAAGCTGCCCTAAATAAGGACTGTATTTTAATGAGTGGAAAGGTGACAAAGTTCCATCTTTATGAGAATTAAACTAAGATTGCACTGGAATCACCTGTTATCAGTTTACTAAACTTTGCTATAGAGCAGGAAGATGAAAATCAGTAGATTCAGGCTATGTTCCTTTGTTAGGATGGAAAGTGGGCCGACCAAATCTGTCAGAACAAGTATGGCTACATCTGTAAGAAAAAAACTCATTCGGATCCATCCACTAATGATACTGTTGTTACAAACCCAGACTGCAAACCTGTAAGTATCAGCTTTTTCTTTTGAATAGGCATTCTATTGATCCACTTGATGAATTTATGATCAGTTCAGTTTGAAACCTGCAATTATTATTTGTAAAGCTTCGTCTAATAATTGTCTCTTATTTTTTGTATAAGGGTTGGATCAGGTTTGGCTCCTCCTGCCATCTAGTAGGATCAGAGAAAAAAACATTTGAAGAGGCCAAGCAGTTGTGTGAGAAAGCAGGATCATATTTGGTTGACATTACCAACAGGTCAGATTTATTAGAATTACTGCATGAAACGTGCCTTAAATATTTGCAGACTTGAAGAACTGCAACAACATTGTCGGAGTGCAATTTTCTTTTCTTTTGTACAGGAAAGACCAAAGCAAATTCATAAGCACATTCAGAAGTAAAAGTATGTGCTTTTGTCTAGTCAGTCATTCAAATACTTTTGAAATTAAACCACACATATGGTAACTGATACTTCCCCTGATTTATCTTCTGTCAAAATAAATGTGAAGAAGCTGCACAATGTTTTGTGGCCGTAAATACCATCACCTTTTCATCTGTGAGGCGAATAATAGCCCATCCCAAAAAAAAGCCTGTCCCTAATAAACACCGGGCCGTCCAAATAATTTTTTTGAATAAATGCTGGGGCTACTATTGGAAGATATACGGTATCTGCAGAGGCATTGCAGATATAACCCTAACCCTCAGAGAGAGATTAAGGTGAGTTCCATATCAGCTCTACAAAATGCAACTGTAGTCACATTCTGATTTCTGCAGATTTGTCTCAGCATCACCAGCCCGGAATTTAACTTTGGTTTTGCCCAGCTCTATAATGACATTCCGTGAAAGACTTGTCCCACCTCTGATTGGTTGTTTACATATAATGACATGTTGATTAACTGCCAAGTCACCTCTGATCCACTGCTTTTTTCTGTGATTTCCAAGATAACCCTGCAACCTGGAAATCATGGCTAAAGTCTTGCAGTCTGAAGTCTTTCATGATAAGGTTGATCCATAGGCAGTTGAGCCACTCAAGTGTTCCACAAAACAATTTTTAACTGTCTAGCTAGATCAAGTTATTATTTCTATCATTTTTATAATTAAAGTTGTCACAATATAGATTAACATCACCAAAGTTATGAGCAACCTGAGTGCAACAGAGGTCAGAATAAACTCCCTAAGCTGGATAAAGCAACCTTGGGAGGAATCATGATTCATGAACCCATCCTCCTCTCTGTGACACCAGACAACAACAGTAAACAAGAAGAAAGGCAAAAAAAATCTCATAGAAGTTTCATAGAGGTGACATCTGTTTATAAAGCCTATAGAAATAAATCTGAAAGGATTGTGGTTAGAGGTGGAATGCAAAGGCAATAGCAGTTTAACTATATTTAATCAACAAAATGCAAATGGCAAAACAGTCTGAAACCCAAACAAAAAAAGAAAACTATCAAACATTAGCATAACAGCAAACAGAATTCCAACAGGGACATGCCCAAAGGGTTTAAATACACATGACATGATGCAGAACACCTGGGTGAGGGAAGAGACAAGAAACAAGTGACAAATTAACAGATTAACAAGAAGGCAAGACAAAGGCAGAGCCAAAACATACTGTAAACACAAGGCATAAGGACATAGGCATATGGCACTTTGATAAAAAGGCAAACTAGACAGAAATGGCACGGGTGGCCATGACAATATCCAACATGTGAAGAACCACTGACTTTAGCCATGATTTCCATGTTGCAGGGTCATCTTGGAAATCGCAGAAAAAAGCCTTTGATCAGTGGTGACTTGGCAGTTAATGAACATGTCATTATATGTAAACAACCAATCAGAGGTGGGATACGTGGTATTTGAACTAGTCTGGGACAGGTCAGCAGGAGGCCCTGAACCTGACCCTGATCCTGAAATACCCCCTTCTTTGTATATTTCAGTGTTTTCACTCCTACACACTTGATTCAACTAATCAGCTCAATAATCCATTAAGTCTGTATCAACTAATAAGTATGTAAGAGGGTCATCACCAGATTTCTGGCCTATGGACACTCCCTCTCCCAAGTGGCACTGATCAACCAGTTACTCACCTGTTGATTTAAGCCAGGCCACAAAGTCTTGTGAGGGAATGTTACTGAGCACCGTTGAAGTCTAGTCTATTGTTTTTTGACCTTGTGCCTGTGTTTTACCTGTGTTTTGACCTGGACTGTGTTTCGTACCTTGACCCGTTACCCGATTACCTGTTTGTTTTTTGGATCTAAGTTTTGGTGGAAGCGTCATTCAAAGTACATACTTTTTCTAATAGATGTTTTCTGATCTACTTTCTCATGCCTTACAAATGAGGAACAGGGAAAACACAAAAATGGTCAGGACCAGAAGTAGAAATTAATGAGATGGTCGTGGACTAGGTGGTCAGTGGTTGTTTATAAGTAGTTAATTCTTTTTCTCTGAATCTGTATCCATACTTCTTAGGGTTGAAAATGCGTTCCTGGTCAGTCTTATTGGTGCACAATCAGAGAAGCACTTTTGGATTGGACTATCTAACCAAAAGGATCGACAGATGTTTGAGTGGACCAGCACTAAACAAGTTTCGTTTACTTACTTTAGCGCCGGGATGCCAGGTAAGGACATTTAAAGACAAGCCTTCTCGTTCAATGTAGTGTAATGAAATCTGGATATGTGTTTTTCACTGTTTTCTAACAAACACAGGGGGAAAACAAGGCTGTGTTGCCATGACCACAGGAGCATTTGCAGGATTATGGGATGTACAAAGCTGTACTAATGAAGAGAAATACATCTGCAAGCAGGCAGTCGCAGGAGTCCTCACAACTCCTGTTCCCCCAACTCCTGCTCCCCGCTGCAGCCCAGGATGGATTTCACTGCCAAAAAGAGATCTCTGCCTTAAGGTATTTCAGATTTACTGTGATATAATTCTGAATTATGGTTATAGGTGAACTGTGGTGTCCAGCGCCAGGCCTGGAGGCTGGTGTCTAGCACAGTTTAATGATTTCCCTGCTCAAACACATCTGGTTGAACTCATCTGTTAATTGCCATGTTTGTTGCCGATGCTGGACACTGGACCATCAGGGCTGATTTTGGGCACCCAGTGTAAAAGCTGTAATGTAGGAAATATTGTGAAAGTTACATAAAATCAATATAACAAGTCTAACCACATGTAAAGAAACAATATGGAGAATGAAAGATTTTTGTTGTTTGGCTATTAAATTGTGAACTCATCGTTGTCGATTATCTTTGCTGAAGTTCTTTAATCCAGAAGACACAAGAAAGAAGACATGGTCTGAGGCTCTGGACTTCTGTCGAGAACTTGGGGGTGATCTACTTAGTATCCACAGTGCTTCTGATTTTGCGAACATTGAAATGTAAGGTTAAATATGGATTATTTAGATAATAATTTAAATGCCAGTCTTGACTAATCTGGGATCTGTGAAATTTGTGACATTTGTACACTTTGATATTATCAAACCGCAGGCAGTTCAGTGACAGAGTATCTTTGATGCAAAGCCCTACTTTAATTAAAATTTGCCTTTTGCATTTAAAATAAAATGAAATTGTAGGCTGTTTAGTATTACAGTGAGAGAAATAATTAGATAAAATGTAGTGTTTGTGTTTGTTTTTAGTTGAAGTGTCTTTCTTGGACACAAAGAGACCTATAAATAAAAATGCAGTCCTGTAGACTTAACAAGTGTGTACAACATTTAAATTCAGCATCCATATTCAAATCTCATTCGTTGTCATTTTATTGAATATTTTCCTTTATATTGAAAATTGAATATTTTACTTTATATTTGCAGTGAAATGTAATTATTAGCTGTGTTTGCAAACTGTCCCTCCATTGTTTTTTACTTCTGCTTGTAAGGCTTGGCTGGGAGCAACCACGCTGATATAGCAGCTGACCCAGCTGACCCATTTTAGCCACTGATTACTCCCTCAGCACACTGCTTCCCTCCGCTCCCTCCGCCTGCAAACCATAGCTCACCATGGGAAGGAACACCTGCATGTCAGCCAGTGAGGGGAACCCACACATTCCAATGCTTGCGTTCAATGAATAATGGCCATTGCCAATTCGGGCATCGCTCCTTACACTGCCTGAGGTTCTTTGACCTAAAAGAGAACATAAATTTGGTTTGAAATTTTTATCTGTTGCCGAATACATTCTGATATTCTGTCTGTGACTGTGCCAACTTCACCCACAGTTTAGAATCCAACCTTGGGTAAAATTTGATTAATTCTACACCTGGTTATAAATAACATTGTGAATTCCTAATGAGTTGTTGTTGTTGTTAATGAGTCTAATTCTCATATTTACAAAAAAGTTACCACTATAATACAATTATAATATAATACAATACAAGCGTTACAATAACTGGAGCCATTATGATGACTCCAAGAAGAAAACAAATTACATTTCAAGAGCCTTGCATATAAAACTGTCAAGTTTTGAAACGTTAAAAAAAAATTCTCACATCTTTACTTGCAGTGTAGTCAAAGCATGGATTGGTTATAGCATCCAGGACCCAACTCTTGGTTACACGTGGAGTGATGGTTCTGCTGTGAGTTTGACTTTTGAATTTTAATCTGATATCCAGAGATGATTCTTTTTCATGGGAGGACAATTGAGCAACACAATTACAGGATCTTTCTTCTCTTTCAGTCATCCTATCAGAGCTGGGAACCGGGAGAGCCAAACAACTTAAACAACATGGAAAAATGTGCTGTAATTAATTATAAATGGTGGAACAGGGATGGAGGACAATGGGAAGACCTGCATTGTGAAGACAGACATGGATGGTTGTGTGAGATTCAAAGAGGTAGAGTAAGAAAAATCATTGCAATTTGCTGTTTAGATACAGAGCTGTCAGAAGCCGTAGGCAGAAATGATTTAAAGTGAATTTTGTCAGCATAAGGTATGTGTTGCAAGTGAAAATAAAGGGTTGCAGATATTGGAAGTGAACTGTAAAACTGAGCTTGAGAGGTTTGAAAATAAGACAACTTCCCCAAAAACCTAAAGTGAAAGTGAGAGAGTAAATCCAGTGAGAGTGACAGAACAGTGCCTGCAGGGGGTATATCTGCAGGATAACCAACTAGTGTCTTTGAGGTGGTGAAGACTGGTGTTGATATAGTGTTAAATTATGGAATTTACAAAAAGTATTCAGACACCCTTAAATTTTTCCCTTTCCTAAAATCATTCAAGTTCATTTTCCCCTCATTAATGTACACAGAGCATTATATATTGACAGAAAAACACTTTTTTTTGTAGATTTATTAAAAGTAAAACCCTTAATATAACCCTCAGTATTTAGTAGAAGCACCTTTTGATCTAATACAGCCATGAGTCTTTTTGGGAAAGATGCAACAAACCTGGATTTGGGAATCCTCTGTCATTCCTCCTTGCAGATCCTCTTCAGTTCTGTCAGTTTGGATGGTAGACGTTGGTGGACAGCAATTTTTATGTCTCTCCAGAGATGCTCAATTGGGTTTAAGACAGGGCTCTGACTGGTCCATTCAAGAACAGTCACAGAGTTGTTGTGAAGCCACTCCTTCGTTATTTTAGCTGTGTGCTTAGGGTCATTGCCTTGTTGGAAGGTAAACCTTCGGCCCAGTCTGAGGTCCTGAGCACTATGGAGAAGGTTTTCATCCAGGATGTCCCTTTACTTGACCACACTCATCTTTCCCTCGATTGCAACTAGTTGTCCTGTCCCTGCAGCTGAAAAACACCCCCACAGTATGATGCTGCCACCACCCTGCTTAACTGTTGGGACTGTATTGGACAGGTGATGAGCAGTGTCTGGTTTTCTTCACACATACCACTTAGAATTAAGCCCAAAAAGTTCTATCTTGGTCTCAGACCAGAGAATCTTATTTCTCACCATCTTAGAGTCCTTCAGGCTTTCATGTGTCTTGCACTGAGGAGAGGCTTCTGTCGTGCCACTCTGCCATAAAGCCCCGACTGGTGGCAGTGATAGTTGACTTACTACAACTTTCTCCCATCTCCTGACTGCATCTCTGGAGTTCAGCCACAGTGATCTTTGGTTTCTTCTTTACCTTTCTCACCAAGGCTCTTCTTCCCTGATAGCTCTAAAAAGGGTTCTGGTTGTCCAAAACATCTTCCATTTAATGATTATGGAGGCCACTGTGCTCTTAGGAACCTTAAGTGCAGCAACCTTGGCCAGATCTGTGCCTTGCCACAATTCTGTCTCTGAGCTCTTCCGGCAGTTCCTTTGACCTCATGATTCTCATTTGTTCTCACATGCACTGTGAGCTGTAAGGTCTTATATAGAAAGGTGTGTAGCTTTTCTAATCAAGTCCAATCAGTATAATCAAACACAGCTCGACTCAAATCAAGGTGTAGAACCATCTCAAGGATGATCAGAAGAAATGGACAGCACCTGACTTAAATATATGAGTGTCACTTAAGACCATGTGATAATTTAAGTTTTCTTTTTTAATAAATCTGCAAAAATGTCAACAATTCTGTGCTTTTCTGTCAATATGGGGTACTGTGTGTACATTAATGAGGAAACAAAATGAACTTGATTTTAGCAAATGGCTGTAATGTTACAAAGAGTGAAACATTTAAGGGGGTCTGAATACTTTACGTACACACTGTAAATAATATAACTATACTATATTTGTTCATACAAGATAGCATGGTTAACTTGGTTATGACAAAATGGTATATTCTTAATATGACCAAGAGCAAACTTACTAGTTACTAGTAAGTAGGTACTAGTAACTACCAGCCAAATCTGTCAGTGGGACCATGTAATCCAATGTAAGTAAATAGACTGATTGCAGATAAACTGTTGGTTTGGCTCTGTCTCCTTCAAGGTGTGACACCAAAGGAAGTAGACATTACAAGTAAAAGTAAGTTTTCTACTTAACTGTGCTCAGACACTACATCTTACATTGTTTGCTTACTGCTAATCAGAGAGAAATAGATGGATATGCGGGAAATAGTTCAGTCATTGTACTTATTTTGGAGTATTTGTAATAGTCTATAGTTGTAAAGTAACCCCTGACTAGATGACTTTCGCTTTTTTCGCAGTATATAATAAAACAGATGACGGCTGGATCATATTCAAGGACAATCAGTATTATATCTATGATGGTCCTACTGTTCCTATGGAGGAAGGACGGAGCTTCTGTAGACACAAACATGGTGATCTTGTGGTCATCAATGATGAAGAAGAACGATTGTTTCTTTGGCATCAGGTACCTTTGTTGATAACACAAGGCAACAGAAAAATATTTATTGTAATCATCTGAGACTATAATACACTTTTCTAAATCTCTGTTTGATGCTGATTTCAGATTAGTTCTTGTTTTTTTTCCAGTCATTTCAGCTTTGTGTGTTAGGAGTAATGTAATTTTTCACTGTACTTGCATGTACAATGTATAAGCACCAATGAAGTTAACTGTTCAGTCTCTTCAGTGTGACATCAAAGAGCCTCACAATGGGCTTAATCAACAGAATGGTGTAAGGCCACTAACACTGTTTCTTCAAAAACACTTTGATTTTCTTATTCCTTTGTGTTGGGAAGCACAGTATATCATTAGTCACCAAAGTCACCAAAAATAACAATAACAAGGGTTCTACCAACTAGGGTACCACTACCCAGTCTGTGTTGGCAGTTGTCATACTGGCATGTTTATTGCCTTGGAAGTGTTAATAAGCTTTCTGCTTTTTCAGTCTATTTTGATATAGCTTGTTGACAGACGTTTATGGAAGAAGCAATTGTGACCTGTGGTTGGTGTCCATGAAGCAGCTCTTTATTATCACTCATGTTTCTTTGAGCATCAGAGGTATTTTTCTTACCAGATAATACAGCTCAGAGAGAAGAAGCAGAACTGTTGAATGATGGTAGCTTCATGTAAACACAAACCCCACCAAGCTGTGTTGAGTCTACTCTATAACATTCTTTCACATTCTCAACTGAAATGAATTGTTTTTCTTCTGCTTTATGAGCACTAGCATGATGAGAAATATATGGCAAGCTGCTGCTACAATATTACAATGTGAACTGAATGTAACAAAGTGTTATATGTTTTACAGACTAAAGAACAACACCTTGTATTTTATATTGCTATGAAAATTGATGTGGACGAATCGCTTTCGTAAGTTTAAACACTCCATACCTCTGTGTTCAGATTCAATATCAAAAAGAATATTACAAAGTATAAATTGTTTTTTGCAAAGGTGGATGGACGGATCACCAGTGGTCTTCCAGGCATGGGCACAAAACCAGCCAGATTTCTTGAACAAAGAGGAACACTGTGTAATTATGACTTGGTCTCAAGGTCAGTATGTCATGACAGACAGACTTTAACAGTATTCTCATACTGTATATCTGTATGGCAGGCAGGCTGTATTTGTCATATATTTCAATGTTGCCTACAGGATATTGAGTATCATGTACTTATGTTTTTATGCCTTACAGTGCATTAACATGTCATTTAAAATTTGTGCTCATACTCTCGCTGATCAGGCCAAGTCCACGGGATATCAGTATATAGATCACAAACAACTATAGGTAGAACAGAACTTTCCACATGCACTCGCACTCAGGCAGCGACACCAACATCAGTATGTGTGTGAGTACATGTTTGAGTTTCCCAGTGTAAACTCTGTGTAGATTCATATCTTAATTAGTAACAGAGCTGGTCAGATAAACTGATAAATATTCCTTTTGAAATAAAACATTTAGTTTATACATTTCTCCGGTACAGACAGCAATACTATCAACGTCAGAGCCTATCCATACTCAGCTCTTTAAACACTTGTATTAATGACATTTTGTAAAGTTTAGGTGCTGCAGTATGTTTCTTGGTCTTGGGAAAGGTTTATTTAGTGGCACAAAGTCTTCAAAAACTGGAGGTTATGTCTGACTTTGTAAATTTTGTAAAACAAGATAAATAACTATATTTTTTCAGTTCTGAATAAGTGGGTTTTGGTGTCTTCCATCTTGGATGTAGGGATTGTACCCTCATGCATTCTTGACCTGACAAAATTCCAACTTTTCCATTCTATTCAGACTTTTTTTCTTTATTATTGCCATGATTTCTTAATGGTAATTGTATAAACATCTTTGAATGTCCATCTTTGGGTTCCCCAAAAATGGAATGGAATGTAAACCGGTAAGCAACTATTATAGCCAATGAAGGAAATTGCATTTTGAAAATGTTGTACTCAAGAGTAATAGATGCTGGTTCCTTCAGGGCTCTGGGCGAGTCTTCACTGTGGTCACCCCTTAAGGTTCATCTGTAAACGAAGTGGCTCTGTCCTGGTCAATGCCACCACAGTCCCCTCCAAGCCTCCCCAAGGAGGCTGTGCTCCTGACTGGATGAAATTCCAAGAAAAGGTGAAAGAGTTTTTACATTAAGCACATCACTTTATTATTTTTGATGTGATCATTTGATCTTAGAAAATGTAAATTAAAGTCTATTTTACTGAACTGCCAGATCATAGACTTGTGATTCCCTTGTCTCCCTTGTCCTTCCTAAAATGTAACATTATTTTAACAGATACTTATTCATGTAACAACACGTGCGTTCATTTTACAGTGTTACAAGATAGGACTGGATGTGAAAACATGGACTGATGCCAGATCATACTGCAGAAATTTAGGCGGAGATTTGGCTTCCATTACTAGTAGATTTCAACAAGGTCAGACCCAATTCAGTGATCATAAAATTATTAACATAGGTAACACTTTATTGTGACTGTCCACAGTAGATGTTTTTAGATGCTTACCTTGTCTACAACAGTAAGTTAAATGTCTTGTCTTTTAGATTTAGAAAAATCTTTCACCAGTATTTTAACAATTTGAGCATCAGTAGTCTATGTTGTTTCCTCAAATAAAGACACATCTTTTGTAAGCATTAGCCCTTTCATGGGGTCAGTTTAGTGAAAGATGATCTACTCTCTCCTCCCATCGTTCAGCGGGTTGATAGCTTGAGCGGGTTTCCATTGCTAGACATGGAAGAATTCATTAGTATGCAAGTGTGTTGAACTGTCCAGTAATGTTAATGTAACACTAGTTTTTAAAAATGCAGTGGTAGGGCACACATGCTTGTCTTCACCCTTCCAGCACTGGTGATATTATGTGATTAGGCAGAAATAGCTTGTAGGGGGAATTGGACATGATAATAACTGGGAGTAGTATAACAAAAACAAAACAAATTCAGGCTATAATAAGACTCAGGGGATGTGAAATAATAATAACAACAACAAAAACTTATTTTGTGAAAATTTTCAATTCTCCAGATAGAAATGCTCCAGATAGAAATGCTCTTTTTAATGCATCAACATACACCACAGTAAACACATTGGAGAGGTGACTTGTGACAAGACCACACTGACAGCGCCTTAGCACAGTGTACTATTAACCCCCCTTCTCACCCACCAATCCAAATGAACTCTTATTCAACACTAACGATGAATAAAACAAACAATACAGCAATAAACATTACACAGGGTATTTGCACATCCCCCTCTCTTCCTCACGCATACATGCATATACAGGAACAACCTGTAATTTTAGATGCAGCATCCTGTTGGGTACTTTTTTTTGGGTTGTCTTCCTGATTTGGTGCTGCCTGTATGAATCCTAAGTTGCAGCAGTCTCTTGTTGAAGGGTTTGTCACATTGCTTGTTTATTTATTTCATTTTTTACATGAACACATTTTTTAATGAATATGAAGGATTTTACAGGTCTTTTTTTGGTTCTTTTTTGTAGCCTTTTTGACCCTACTGATGGACGGTGACATCCCAGATTTATGGATTGGCTTCAGTAATTTGGCAGACAAAGGATTTAGATGGACAGATGGAAGCTCTGTCCGTTACACAATCTGGGCCAAAGGAGACCGCTATATGCTTGTATGATCAGTTCATTAGTCATTTAGTAGTTTAGAATGTTAAATGTAATATGACTATATGGTAATTTTATGCTGATAATCATGCAGGTGCCTAAAAAAATGTATTGAAAAATCACAACTCATCTCAAAAGTTTTTTAACTGCGCATGTTCATTCTTAGCAGAGATATTGTGTTTTTGTTATTTTATATTACAGGATACTGCTTGTGTTGCAATGGGAAGTGTCCATAAACCTGAACTGGGAGCATGGGTAAAAAAAGACTGCAAAGATACCAGTGGATTTATTTGTAGTCGTGCGCTGGGTAATTTGAGAACATTTTAAGTCATTTTCTTTCTTTTTCAAAACAATGATTTTCTCACACATTTCTGTTCTATATTCAGATCATGCAATCATGTCAAGCCCCATGCAGCTGCCTAAAACTTTCAAGCTTGGAAATTCTTCTTACATGCTTGTCCACACAAACCTGACCTGGAAGGAAGCACAGCATCACTGTGAAGCAGAGGGGGCCAATCTGGTCAGCATTCGGGACCATCTCACACAGTCCTACATTATGTTGCAGGTGTATGAACTCCAACTTCCCTTGTGGATTGGCCTTAACAGTATGAAGGTAAGGCAGATGTGTAAAAGTATATAAATAAATGATTTATTTTAAATAAAAAAATATATATATCTACAGTATATGTTTGTGAACAGACACATGGATACTTCCTTTGGATTGATAACTGGCTGTTAAGTATTGAGAGTTGGGCCTCTAACGAACCAAAGATGGGGCGCCCTTGTGTTTATGTGGATGTAGATGGAATGTGGAAAACCTCTATCTGTAATCAAACCTACTACAGCCTGTGTAAGAAATCTACAGGTGAGCAGAGAACTGATTTCTGATAACTAATTTCAGAAACATTGCAGTGCTATCTATGTTCATAACTATTACAACAGCATCTGTGCTTTGGATATAGGATCAAATTGCTTATTTATAAGAAATTAGAACTATGTTTTGTTTACTGAAACAGGCGAGAAAGATGAATATGCATATTTGTCCTTCAGTAACATTGAGAAAATATTTTTATGATGGAAAAACAAACCCCAAACTGTAATTTGGTTGTCGGGTAGGAGCTAAATGCAGGCAGCATTGTAGTGAGCAAAATGGGTTTTAATATTGTTACGTATAAATACAGGATAACACATAGCAATACTACAAACAAACAGGGACTCATAGACAACCAAACAGGAAACAACAAGTGACCACAAGGACTGAAACATGGGGGTACTTATACCAGACCTAAAACAGAGACACCTGGAAAGGGAGTTGAGATAAGACAACCCATGTAACTGGTGAAACACATGACCAAGACCAGAATGTGACAAACATGACAGGAGAAAGTGTGATACAAACATTTAAGTGTGTTGCAGTCTTCAAAATATATAAAATATTATGTTTACAAAATAGTCAGAATTAGTCAGTTAAATTATCATTTAAAAATAATTTTAATTTCTGTCTCTATAAGTGAACAAGTAATTTATCAGTGATTTTATAGTGGTGAAATGGTAAAATGCTATTTTAGCCACAATAGTTTTACACTTTTTATTTCTGTAAAATAGGGATGGGCTATTTTTATAACAGGGGATTATTGCTCCTTTCTTTTCACCATTCATTGCTCACTAGCAGCCCAACACACAGCCAGAACATTTTACACACAGTAATTTTGTAAATTAAAATATAGATACTCCAGGTCAAATATTACTCCATTACCAATTTATTTTTTTAATCAAATTTTTCTTTAGTGAAAGTACTGCTTTAAAAAATACCACAGTATTTAAAAGTTATTTTTTCTTGTCAGTGCATTGTTCTATCATTTCCAATTACTGCTTTTACTGAACCTACTTAATGCACTGTCCTGCTTGTAGATCCTGCAGAATTAAATGATTCTGGGCATTGCAACAGAGCTAATACAAACACAGCTAAAGTTACAAATACTGCCATTTTCATTATGAAGTATATTTAAAAGTATCCACACATTGCTGGTCTTATTGGAGCCAGGTTATTTGTCAGTACTTTGCCTTTGCAAGGCATTACTGTTTTATTTGATTGTAGATCAATTTTAGTCAATAAAAGTACCTGCTGTTTGGCTAGCTAACTACATAATAGATTGTGTGAGCAGTGGATTTACACAGTACCCAGAGTTGTAGCTCAACTGGTTTCCAAGCTACGCAATGGATTCCTTTACAGATTAATACAGGTGGGCCTTTGACATCAGATTTTACATTACACTCATATCTGATGTTGCTGCAAATATGATTGTGTAAGTGATCACTAAATCATTGCCATCTGCAAAAACACAGCAAATGAACATGTGCAGGAACTACACGGCGAGTTGAGTTGAAGTCGAAGGGCTCAATTTTGGTCTCATCTGACCACAGAACCTTCTCCCAATCAATCAGGTGTTCATTATCAAATTTCAGATGGGCCGTCACATGTGTCTTCTTGAGCAGGGGGACTTTGCGGGCACTGCAGGATTTTAATTCACAATGGCGTAGTGTGTTACCAGTGGTTTTCTTGGTGACAGTGGTCCCTTCTGCCTTGAGATCATTAACAAGCTCATCCTGTGTATGAGGGATCACACACCTTTCTAATGATCATCCTCATTCCATGAGGTGAGATCCTGCGTGGAGTCCCAGACCGAGACCGATTGATGGTCATTTGGTGTTTCTTTCATTTTTGAACAATTGCACCGACAGTTGTCTCCTTCTCACACAGCTTCTTGCTAATGGTTTTATAGCCCATTCCCAACTAGTGCAGAAATACAATCTTGTCCCTGACATCCTAAGACAGCTCTTTGGTCTTGACCATTGTGGAGAGGCCGGAGTCTGATTGATTGATTGATTGAGTCTGAGGACAGGTGTCTTTTATACAGGTGACCAGTTGAAACAGGTGTCTTTAATGTGGGTGACGAGTTGAAATTAGGATAATCTAAACGGTCTTTAAGAGCCAGAACTCTTAATGGTTGGTAGGGGATGAAATACTTATTTCACTCAATGAAATACAAATCAATGTATATATTGTACATAATATGATTTTCTCGATTTTCTTCTTGATATTCTATCTCTCACTGTTAAAACAAACTTACAATTAAAATTATGGACTTTTTATTGGTCAGTGGGCAAACTTACAAAATCACTGAGGGGTAAAATAATTATTTCCTCCACTGTTATTAGTCTGAAAACAGCTATATAAAATATTAAAAAGCAGATATAAAGTTGGCATCAGCAAACCTTGTAGGCAAATCCATAAAATTCCATAAAAAGTCATTTGGTGCTCTGGCAAGGAATTTCTCTTTTTATCATCCATATGAGATTACAATAAATATCAACTTATAACAAAATATATGTAAAAGACCTAATATTTCTGGACCTTCTCTACGTGCATCTTTGTTTACATATGAATGAATGGACCTATGCAGTGGTCTGTCACTATTGCTAGACAGAAAGGTAGGATCAAAGTCCTGACTGGACTGTTCACCAACATTTTAATCAGTTACATAGCTTCTTGGTCTGGAATTGTATTATTCAAATTTACTTTTAATTGCCAAAGTTTAAAAATGGGAAACAAGTAAGACATCTCAAAGTCCATGGAGAAAATTTAGAGACGTAAAAGTATACACAATATATATGATATAAAATGGCCTTAAAATGACAATAATATCACTTATTCAGTTAGATACATATATTGTCCAACATAAGTAGTTATCAAGACATACCTGCATCTATATCTTCCAGAAAAGTAGTAGTAGTCTGAAATTTAAGGAGTAGGCTGTGTCCCAGACAGCACACACAAAAAGGTCAACAGCCACTAGAAATGCACTCAGATTGGAAGCAGGATATGGGACACTCCTGAGGTTTACTTGTTATTATTTTCTCTCTTATGACAGTACACAGTATGACCTATTGCATTTTATAAAAATCTGTTACTGACTTTTGCCTCAAAGTA
The DNA here is from genome assembly GCA_037576955.1 of Lepidarchus adonis. Lineage (NCBI taxonomy): Eukaryota > Metazoa > Chordata > Actinopteri > Characiformes > Lepidarchidae > Lepidarchus > Lepidarchus adonis. Next base: position 13,155 of record JBBIGC010147841.1, on the reverse strand, counting down.
GCAAATTATATCAAAGTCAAAAGTACTAATGAAACATATTTACTTTTCAAATATAAAATTAAAGAAAAATTACAAATTATTAAATAACAGAAAAGTACAAAAATACTCTAGTATAGATTCTCCAAAAATGAACTTTTTTACTGTCCAACCATGCTGTTAATTCAAGATTTCATAATTTATGGTAGTTATGTGGATAGGAACTGGCCCTTTGTCAGAATGGTCACAGTTTCAAATCTCAACCCAGACTGAAACCACTGTGATACCTTTGGCCCAAGGGACAAGGTACCATCCAGCTACACTGCTCCCAATGCAGATGAATATTGTTGTGATGCACTTTGTGGTGTGTTCACAATGACAAATTGTCACTTTCACCTTATTCCCTTTAATTTTCTTTCTCCTCAATCAAGCTAATTCTGGAGATTCATCAGACATGCTTAATCAGATCAGTACACTTCGTGACTCTTTATCTTTAACAATATAATCTTCACAGATATTGCACCAACGTCACCAGCCCAGTACCCTGGTGTGTGTCCAGAGGAAACTGATCACCCCAGATTCATATGGCTGCCTTATAAAGGACACTGTTATGCATTTGCATATGGAACAGAATCATGGTACACAGCTGCTCGAATATGTATGACCAGAGGTGAGTGTCAATAAGTGAAACATCAGCTGCACATTAACACTGTTATATAAAACAGTAATTACAGTAATTACATTGCCTATACATTCGATTTGCAATTGTTTGATTGCATGCTTTATGAGCAAATGGATCTACAACATGCTTTAAACAAGTACTATCACACAAACTGCTGACAGTTAGCACAACATGTGGAAATACTTTCTGTTTTTGTTTATCAGGAGCTAATCTCGTTAGTTTTGTAGAAACAGCAGAAGCCAAGTTTATTGAGAACTACCTTAAGATTTTTGCATATGATCACAGCTACTTCTGGATAGGCCTTTTTGAGAACCATGAAGGTAATCCCACAATGACAACAGAAATGAAACACTTTTAAGACATGACTGCATAGCTCAATACACTGTATAACACTTACATTTTCTTTTACTGCAGTGGAAGATGTTATAAATTAAATATATAGATAATGCTTTTCCTATACAGGACACTGGCTATGGCTGGACAACAGTGTGGTGGAGTATGTGAACTGGGATGAGATTAAAACAGATTCTGGGGATGCTGAATTCGAACACTATGATTTTTATGTGGAGGACAACAGCAAATGTGCAGTTATTTCATCCAGCACTGTACTGTGGGAAAAACGCACCTGTAAACACACTCATATACCATTCATCTGCAAAAAAGCCAAAGGTATACTTTATTAATATTATAATTAGTGTGTGTGTGTGTGTGTGTGTGTGTGTGTGTGTGTGTGTGTGTGTGTGTGTGTGTGTGTGTGTGGACTTGCATTTGATTCACTGTGAGGACCAAATGTCCTCATTGTGATAGGAATACAGGAATATCTGTAAATGTGGGGATATTTTTGCTGGTGTAAAAGTTTTCACCACACACTCAACTTTATTTAAAAAAAAAACCCCCAACTTAATAAGTAGAAAAAGAAAACCTTTTGATCACTGGGGCTAAGGTCAGGATATAGTTTAACTTATAGAATCAGAATCAGAAAATTTTATTGATCCTGGGAGGAAATTGTTTATAGACACATAAAACACATGAAACAGTTTGGTATTGCTGTATTTGTGTGTGCGTGTGCATGTGTGTGTGCATGTGCATGTGCATGTGCGTATGTCTGGGTCAATAATTATAAAAACAGTGCCCTCCAAAATTATTAACACCCTTGCTAAAGGTGACTGAGCATGCTTATAAATATTTATATTTTATTGAATATAGAAAAAACTCTTTATTTAAAGGAACTTTATTTAACTCTTTATTATTTAAAGGAAGTTTAGTCTGAGAAGGATGCAAACCTTAGTGAAAAGTACATGTCTCCCACAGAAATTTTAATTAAGAAAATGTAAATATATTGTGAACCATAACATATTTAACTCATTTGAAGTTGGCCTATGTGTTTAGGAACTTTTAGGCTGTCATGAGGGAAGTTCTGTTTTACTGGTCTATAAAAATGAGGTGACACAGGGCCCACATTGCAATAACACAAAACTGTTTTGACTTGCATCATTTTGGGAATTAATAGAAGAAAATAGCTTCTCACTTTCATACCAGCAAAATGTGAAAAATGAAAACTAGTGTTGAAAACTTTAACTAGAACAGGATTCTACTATCAGACCAAACAAAAAGTGTTTTACTCCAAACACTCCAGATGGAGAAAAACAACTAATACTAACTTCTATATATTGTAAAGAATCTGTTGTGCTCTGCAGCTGTTTCTCCTCCATAAGCTCTCGTCATGTTTTTGTACACTCTACATGGCATGATGAATTCCATAATACCTAAGGATATTTAAAATCTAAATGTTTCTGCCAAAGGCTAAAACCTGGCTGTGGTTGGATATTACAGCAGGATAGCTGTACACATTAAAGTAAACATTAAAATAGATAAATGAACACAAAAGTCATGGGTATTGACAAATATATGTGCCTAAAATAATAACATCAAATAATAACACTATCATAAAAATTCAGATCTTTTTAAAGCTAACAACTTATATTGGTAGTGGAAGAAGTATTTGAACCAGTTTAATAAATAAATTATTCACCCCCCTTGGCAGCAGTAACCTCAGCAATGCACTTCCTCTAGCTGTGGATAAGACCTGCACATTGTTTGTTTTGCCTCTGCCAAAATGATTTATGTTAGAACCTTTAGCAGAACAAGTTCACAGCAAAATGGATTCGGAAAAACAAAATCCACCTTTTGGATTCCCCATTTCAGAGCCATACAAATATATTCTTTGGACGTCTCATGTGCATGGCTCTCTTCAAGTAATTCCATAGCATCTCTATTGGGTTGAGTTTTGGCTCTTTACCATTGACCACCTTGTGGTAACAATAACATAAACCAGGCACTTCCTGTAGCTGTGGATCAGACCTTCCTACATGGTGTCCTGCTATAGACACCCTGCTTGTTCAATGTTTACCATATTTTAGTCTCATAAGCACTAAGGTTAGTCAGTTCCAATAAAGCTTTCGCTGTCACTCGAGTTGTTTCTTTACCTCATTGATGATTATTTGTTGTACTCTCGGGGTTATATTGAGTGGGCACCTACTTCTAGCCATAGTCCCAAAGTGTCTCCATTTGTAGATTGTAGACTGGTGAATTTCAAAAGTTGTTAAAATGTAACCCTTTGTAACCTTTGTAACCCTTTCCAGCTTTAGAAAAATCTAATTGCAAATCATCTGAAAGCTCTGTTTGGCTGAGGAATGGCTCATAGGCTCACATAAGCATATTATTCTTGTGTGGAGAAAACTCAAAATGTCCACACCTCCAAACTCTTTTTCTTAACAAGCCTCCAGACTTAGCTTTTTGTGGTCATTAACTCAAGGGTTCACAATACGAGTTGCTTATGTTTGCTTCAATAAAAACATGAAAGGATCAGAATTTTTGTGTTGTTATTTTAGGCACATTATGTTTGTCAATACCCTTGACTTGAAAAGAAGATCAGTTCACATTTTATGACAAATGGATGTAGAAAAACATGAAATTCGAAAATGTTCACACTTATTCTTGTCACTGCGCACACACAGAAAGCTGAGTGACTTAAAATAATTCAATAGGTCATGTGCACATTCAGGAAAAAAAACAATAATCATGATGATATTGAATGAACCTGGCTATGAAATGTGTAAAGGTACTAGGTAAGAACTAATGCCTCTCTCAGAATCAAAATAAAACTTCTACTATGAATACTAGACGTCTTAAGTAGGCTTTTAGACCTCTGGCTTAGCTGTAGTATTAAACTAATCTGTTCTTCTGTTTCACTTTCTTTACAGTGATAGAACCAACCACAGAAGCAACACATACAGGTATTATTCTAGCTTAATCAGTATTAGTACTTTGATAATGTTTTTAGTTTTAATGGCTTTGATGCAATGAGGAACTGTGACTTTTTAGCCAGAGTTAGGAATCTGTGTGAGGAAAAAACTCATGTCTACATTACCCCCTTTTTTAGTGCTATAGAGTCAGCGTGTATTGTAATGAATATACGTATCAATGCTGTATTTTCTGACTTTGCTGCAGGTGAAGCTGAAACACATAGGCCTGTCATTGGTGTGACAGTGGCCATAGTGATTGGAGTGCTGGGTGTGCTTGCAGGGCTGGCTTACAGCTGGCACAAAAGTTCCAAAAAACATTCTCCCCCATCTGAGAATCCAATGCTGGACACCAGAACAGCTGCTTTTGCAGAGGAAAATTATAACAAACCATTAGTCAGCCAGATAGAGATTAATGAAGAGGCTCCTGCTTTGTAATGAATATATATGTGTATATGTATCACAATGACTGAACTCCCAATAGTGTAAAACAAAGAACCTTCTCTAAAGCACTCTCTGAATCATTCAGGTGTTCACTGGCAAACATCAGATGGGCCTTCACATGTGAACAATGGCAGCTGGGACCACAGTCACCAAGAAAACCATTGGTAGCACACTAAGCCGTTACAGATTAAAATCCTGCAGCGCTCACACATTCCCCCCTCAAGAAGGTTGTTAGTGTGTTACCAATGGTTTTCTTGGTGACTGTTTTACCAGTTGCCTTGAAATTATTAACAAGCTCCTTATGTGTAGTTCTGGACTGATCTCTTACTATTCTCATGATCATCCTCACCCCATGGGTGACATTTTGAAATTAGAAGCATCTACCTGGTCTGTGCGAGCCAGAACTCTTAATGGTTGAAAAAGGGATCAAATACTTATTTCACTGAATGAAATGAAAATCAATTTCTATATTTTATATAATGTGATTTTCTGGATTTTCCTTTTGATATTCTATCAAAAATTAACCTACCATTAAAATGATACACTGTTCATTTCTTTGTCAGTGGGCAAACTTACAAAATCAGAGAGGGGTCAAATATTTTTTTCTCCACTGTACATAGCATATATACTATTTATTTTGTGTTATATACAGTGTACAATAATATTATAGAATATATAGTACATCTACACTATATAGTAAATAGTGTACAATATGCAGTACTTCTACAGCATGCATGTGTGTATACAATATAATATAAAAATATGCTATACATTATACAGTAAGCAGTTATCTATATATACAGGCAGTGTAATTACAATATTATATATACAGTGTGTGTTACAGGTGATGTAGACAAAGACAGGAAAGAAGGTTGTGGGAAGTTATGGCCTGGGGGAAGAAACTGCCCCTTTGTCTGACAGTCTTTGTGAGCAGGGACCTGTAGTGTTTACTTGAAGAAATAACCTGGAAGAGGACCTTACCTGGGAGAGTTGAGTCTGATATTATATACCTTACTTGTTTCTTGGTTCTTCCTCTGAGGTTGGTGATTTGTCTAAGGCCACTCCACATTGAAGAAGGCTCATTAGATTAAAACTTGTCTAACAGTAACATGGAGTCACCCTGTTTAGCAGTTCTGATCTCTTTGGGAAGTGTATTCCTGGTCTGCTTGTACAAAACACTGCCCCCTCTGTCTGTAGGCATCTGCCTTGTCATGATGACGTTGCCTTAGTTTGACAGTGAACTAAAGTTTTTAGTTGCTGAATGTGTAGCATGTCTTCACAAAAACTAATGTAAGATGGCATAGTTTAGTAGAGTTAGTAAATCTAGACTCCAATCTGTGTAGTCAAAACAGTCTTGCAGTTCCTGCTTTGTTTCATTTGTTCATTTCTTCACAGTTTGGACAGATTTTAATTTCTGCCTATAGATTGGAAGAAGATGAGTCAAGCAGTGGTCAGAGTTCCCCAAAGCTGCATGGGAACCAGCACGAGAGTGTAACTTCTTCAGTGTATTATTGTCTCTAGCTGGACACTTGATGAACTGCTTGTATTTTGGCAGCTTGTGGTTTACAGAGTTTAGCTCTGTTAAAGTGCCCCAGGATTATTAACAGAGCATCTGGGTGTTTTTGCTCACAGCAAAATCTGATCTGATCTTCTGGGGTTTGCAATGCTTCATCCACATTGTCTTGTGGTGGAAGTTCAGGCTACAGAACATACTTAGCACTGTGACATTTGTACACCAGTATTTGCTTTCCCTGTCAGCTCTGTAACATGATCCACTGGGTGAAGATGGAAGCCTGGCAGATGTAGTGCGCTGTCTGGAATGGAATTGCTATGCCAGGACTCGACAGAGCAAATGGCAACAGAGAGAGCACATTCTTTTTTTATTCCACAGAAGAGATGTAGCTTGTCCATTTTGTTGGGAAGAGAGTGGATATTCGACAGGTCCTTCCTGGCAAAGCTTCACATCTATACTGCCGTACTTCCTACATCTGTGCTTCCTCCACATGGCTCTACACTGAACTGCTGCTCCTCCAAAAACATTCTCCAGAAAATTTGGGAAAGACTTGGGTAAATGGCTGAAAAACTGTTTATCTGATGTTCAGCAGTCCATCCCTAGTGTAAGTGGTCATGTTTGAGTGACGTACAACACAAAAAAAAACTGATGAAAACAAGGAAAGTACTATAGAGCGCAGTACCAAGATAGCCACCCAAAGAAGTTATATTGTAAGTTAATACAATATAATTAGATTAGCATGTAGCATGGGGGATAAAACTCATCCTCTACCAATGATATGGCCAAGGCTTAGACATTTTAAAGTTTACTTTACTATAATTTCAAAATAATTTTACAATTGTAAATTTGCAGTTAAATCAAAGAAATGTTGCAAACTTTATAGCCATTATCTGATTTATGAAAGTCAACACGTTTGTTATGTATTGTACAACATACAGCAACTAGACATCCATTTTATCATCATCTCTCATTTTTTCTAGTGTTTTTGGTATTCTTGTTCTTTTAAGTTGTTCCATTTTTAGCCTCACTAATATGGTTCTTTGCAAACAAATTATATGGGCTACAAAAAAATACATCACCTTTCAGGGCGATCAGGTGTTTTATTTATAAAAGTATGTAAATTGCCATGTTGTGTTTTGGTTTGATACTGTGAGTATGCTTGCAGTTCATTTTTTCCACATTGCCAAGTAGTGACTCAGTTGGAAAGACATGCTCTGTTTTTGGAAGTTGTTAGATGTTTTAATTTCCTCTTTGTCAGAGCTTGCGAAACCTATTCTTCCCCTCTCCTGCCTGGCCTCACAGAGATTGCACAATATTTATACTGTGCAACATATTTTTGGAAATTGTGATGACTAAAGTTAACGAGAAAATGAACAAATGTGTGTGTGTGTGTGTGTGTGTGTGTGTGTGTGTGTGCGTGCGTGCGTGCATGCGTGTGTCAAGTCAAGTCAAGTCAAGTCAAGTCAAGTCAAGTCAAGTCAAGTCGTAAAGGTCAGAGCCCCTAATGAGCAAGCCAAAGGTGATAGAGGCAAGGAAAAACTCCCTAAACTGTAGGAAGAAACTGAACCAAGGCTCCACATCCTCCTCTGGTTGAAACTGGAGAGTGATAACAGACAAAGAATTGAAAAAATAAATAAAAAACTAAAAGTAACAATGATTTCAGTTTAAACATCTGCAGTTTCTTGTGTACAGGTCGGCCTCTAAGTTAAGATCAGGTAAGTGGTGCATGGTTCTGTTCATATGGGCTCTCTTCAGTAGGAGTGAGAGGGTTCCAGCATCACCATGGTCCAGGCAACAGAGTGGAACAGGATCTCTGGTACCTCTCTGGTACACACAGGGTGTGAGAGAGGGAGAGAGAAAGAGAGAGAGGCATGGAGGGAGAGAAGGAGAGAGAGACTGTTAAGGATGTTTAGTGTTGCAGGTGATGAAGAGTGATGAACACTGTGGTCTGAGTGCAGGAGCTCTGTCAGTACTCTCTATGACAGCACAGCTAAAGGGAAGAGCCAGGAGATAGCACAGACATGAGGGTGTCCTGGGACGTAAGGCAGACAACCACTCAACCCTCAACAAACACTAGGGAACGTGTCAGAATGCTCTGCCCTCTGCTGTGTCCTTTGCAGCATGAGGTGCCAGCAAAAGGCCTGCACTTTGTGATCTAAGTAAGTATGGTGGATCATAAAGGACCAAGAGTTCACTAAGATACTGTGGTGAAATCCCATTCAGTACTTTATAGGTTAATAATAAATGGAACCCTGTGGAACATCACATTTTTATGTAATGACATAAAATGGAATGACACTGAGAAAAGGTATTTATACATTTACTGAAATGTATTTAGTACTTTGTACAAAAGACATTGTTGGTGAGCTTGACCAATTCAAGACACTGCCTGTATGGATAAACTAGTTGCATGCATTGCTCAGGTGTGGTTTTGGCCCATTCTTCAACACAAACAGTCTTCACATCATGAAGGTATTCTCCAAGTATTTCACAGTCATGTCTAAATGTTGTTCAGCAAACTTCAACATGCTTTTTCTTCAGCAATGTAGACTCACGTGGTGAGTGTGCATACAGGCCATGGCAGTTGAATGCCTTACTACTTCCAGCTCTTTCTGAAGCTCTCCACAACTGATCCTCTTTTCTTGGACAACTCTTCTGATAATTATTTTCACTCCTCTGTCTGAAATTTTGTGGGGAAGCACATGGTTGTGGCTGGTTTATGGTGAAATAAGGTTCTTTCCACTTCTGGATTATGGCCCAAAAGTGCTCATTGGAACCTTCAGTAGTTTAGAAATTATTCTGTAGCCAATGCCATCAGTATGTTTTGCAGCAAAAAGGTACTGAAGGTCTTGAGAAAGCTCTTTGGTTTTACCCATCATGAGATGTTTATGTGTGACACCTTGGTAATGAGACATCTTTTTATAAGCCATTGGTTTGGACTGAACTTTATTAATTTGCAATAAGTGGCAAGATTGCTTATTAATTACTGATAGATTTCAGCTGATATCATGACTTTCCATGACTTTTCATTCATTCATTCATTTTCCAAACTTTTTATCCATTTCATGCCACAGGGAAGCTGGAGCTGATCCCAGCTGATTATATCCCTTGGATAACCATTTACATATTCCCACCTGTTTAAACCTATGGGCAATTTAGAGTAGCCAATCAACCTAAGCTACAAGCCCTTGGACAGAGAAAGGAAAACCCACGTAAACACAAGGAGAGCTTGAAAATTTTACACAGAAAGACACAGTGCTAACCACTGCATCACCAAGCAATCTTTGTGGTGACATAATTCCAAGATATAGTGAACTCTCTAAATTGTTAATCTGTTAAAAAAGGAATCAATCCAGCAAGGCAAATCATCAAAGTGGAGCTGCGGATTTGCCCAGGTCAATTCCCACCAAATTTAGCCCATGAACAACCAATTTAAGGTGAAGTCTCCTATAATCCAAAATCTCATCACAAGATCTTTAGGTTACTGAAAGTGCATACATCCACAACCCAAATTTCGCCCAAGTGGTCTGCATCAGTATTAGTACTATATTCATTAAAACAGAACTTTTTGTCAGCTTATACTACATCTTTTACTGTACATTAAAAAAATCTATATTCATGTACATACTTTTATATCTTTTTTACTTTCTCATTTGTACTTTTTTACATCACTGTTTCTGCTACTTTTAATTCAGCTGTTTCTATCTTGTTGCATTGAGCATGTAAAGAATATCAGGATTGTTAAAATTCCAATTTATCTTAAATTAAGTCAAAAATGCAATAGCTGTACAGAATGTCTATTTTCTAAAATATGTTCTTATTTCCACCACAACAAAACATAATTTGTCCAAATAATTGCATGTACACATCAACCATAATGTTTAAACATGCCTAATATTGTATAAATACCCTTCATTCCATCAATAACTATAGTGCGCTGTGTGTACTGGTACTTTTCTAGCCAGTATTCATGTTTTGTGCAGCAGTAGCTCTTTTGTTGCTAGCCTTTGCTGACTATGTGTATCAGTGAGCCTTGGTTGTCCATGACCCTGTGGCTAGCTCATCAGGTGTCCTTCCTTGGATCACTTTTGAAGGTACTAACCACACCACAAGAGCTGCTGTGTTAGAGATGCTCTAGCATCACAATAAGGTTCTCGTCAAAGTGGCTCAGATCCATAGGCTTCTGCTTTTAGCTCATCAACTTTAAGAACTGCTGTTTAACATATCACATACTGTACATCCCCAACATGTGACACTGAAATTAAATAACTATGTAATATTTTTCACTTCACCTGTTAATGTTTGTGTTAATGTATTTGCTGATGGATGAAAGTAATTTTTCTTTTTCATTTTTTATTAAAATATTGTTGAAAGATAGCAGCTGTTTAAGTTTTTTCCTCCTTCAACCTGAAAATGCAAAACTAAAGAGTGAGGCTCAGTGAGCTGAATAAAAAAACAGTCCCATTACACAAAAGTCATGTGACAGGATGTTATGGTTTGTGTCATGAAAAGTGAACACTCCCCTTGAGGGCTGGGCAACAGCAATGCTGAAGTGACTAGCAGAACCATAGGTTGATTACTCCTACATTTGCTTTAAAAACCATTAATATGTTGAAAATAGTTTCTTTAATTGTGCTTCTACTTAAGACGTTGCACTGTTTTGCTCCAGCAGGTATGTCATCTCTTTCTTTACCTTTTAGTGGGAAAAAATACAGCATTATTTTGTGCTTCATCTCAACATAGAACATACATATCTACTTTGTTTCATTTAAAGTCTGCTAAAGGTTTTAAACAGTTTGATGTTTCCTGTCTGTTACAAAGCATTTGAAGAGGAATATTGCTCCACCTCCAATGTATTCTCTGTTTCCTAAGAGTCTGCAGCATTTAGTGAGCTAAACAAAAGCAGATTGTCCTGCTGTGTTCTACTATAATGCAGACTGATGTTCTAGCTTAGATTCTGACTTTTTGATCCAGCAGATTGTCCTTCTCATTTTGACTCTAATGCACGCTGTTGTTTTGGCATAGATTCTGCCTTTTTGATCCACAATGAACATAAGAACAGGGATGAATTAGATTGGAGACTGTGAGCCAGGCCTTCTTGTCCAAAATCAGTGCCTAACCTCACAAATGTGCTTCTGGAAGAATGGTCAAACTTTCCCTTAAACACGCTCCTAAACCTTGTAAAAGGCTTACCTAGAAATGCTGAAGCCGTTATAGCTGCAAAGGTTGGGTTGACATTATTTTAAACCCTATGGTTTAAGAATGTCACTTAAGTTCATATGCATGTAAAGGCAGATGAGCAAATACTTTTGGCAATATAGTGTACATTAAACACATTTTTTTTATTTCACAGAATTGTACACACTTAAGGGGAATGCTTTTGGACGCCCCTGCCATTTTCCATTCCATTTCAATCATAAATGGTACGCAGACTGCACGAGAGAAAGCCGCTCACACCTGTGGTGTGCTATTGAGAGTGAATATGAAGACAACCAGCTCTGGGGTTATTGCCCAACACCTGAAATAAGTATATGCTTTAATCATTAATAGTACATTATCCACATAAAAAGTTAAGGAATTTCAGGACATCTATTGTATGTAGACTTGCTGGTGATGACTGACTGGTGATTTCTCTGTCTTCAGTCAAAGAATTCTGGAGGAAGAACCCTCTGACAGACGTCTATTACCAGGTGAATGAAGAGTCTGCACTGACCTGGTATCAGGCCAGGAAGAGCTGCCAGCAGCAGGGAGGAGACCTGCTGAGCATCACTGAGCCCCATGAGCAGACCTTCATTTCAGGTACTTTCTCTTGCTCATGACATGTGCCCCATCAGATAGAAGGTTCAATGTAACTCATCATTTACTTACACTCAAGAAGAAATTAAACAACAATAACATGACATTGATTATGTCCTGCCATCAGGTACGTATAGTGCCTGTATATATACGTATACGTATAGGCATTTTGTTACTTTGATGAATTTGTGCACACTCTGTTATGCCTATTGGAGATTATTAGGGTTTAAATTAGGACCAGGCCATTGATGAGCATTCACTTTTTTCTCCTGAAGCTTAATTGTTTGGTTTTGACTAGGAGGGAATGAGGAAAACAAAATAAAGTAAAATAATTTCACAAACATATTAAGTACAGATTCAAGATTCAAGAGGGATTTATTGTCAATACAACAGTATACACAGAACACATTGTATTGAAATGCCACTTCACGCAGCCCCCTTCCATGGTGCATTTATAAATATATATAAAATACATTTTAAAATAAATAAAAATATAAATACCTATCTGTAAAAGTGTGTACACTAAACAAAGAGACAATACAGGACACAAGACCTTTTAAAGTGATGAGTGCATTGTGCAAATGGTGTATGAAGGACATTGTACCATGTTCAACCTATTTAGGTTATTGTAACAAGACAAAGACAAGACAGATAGGTGCAAAATACAGACAATATATTATTAAATTGTCATGTTAAGATCTGTGTATCATCATGAGCAGTGATCAATCATAATAACAAATATTGTTGTTATTTTTCTAGGGCTGATTGAGAGCACAGGCCCAGTATTGTGGACGGGGCTGAACAGTTTAGATGCATCAAGTGGATGGCGCTGGGTCAATGGACAACCTTTACGTTACCTGAAATGGCTCAGTGGTGAGTTTTTCAGTGTATAATAATTAATTGACTATATTATACTCTCAAGTTATTATATAATACTACTTCATACACACATATCATGTTAAGTCAAGTCAATTTTATTTATATAGTGCTTTTTACAACTGACGTTGTCACAAAGGAGTTTTGCAGAATTTACAGAATTCTGGTCCGAGCCTCCCAATGAGCCAAAGGCAAAAGTGGCAAGGATAAACTCCCTAAACTGTTGGAATAAACCTTAAAAGGAACCGAGGCTCAGAATGGAAACCCATCCTCCTCTGGTCGACACCAAAGACTGATAACAGACAGAAAAAAAAATTAATGAACAAATAAGAGTAAGAGCTAAGAGAAGCAATGAGTCCAATATGAAGAGACATTTGCAGTTCCTTGTGTGCAGGTGGTTCTCAGAGTTGAGATCCATATGGGCTTTGCTCAGTAGGAGTGAGGGGGTGAATCATGTCATGATTGGTCTCCCTCCCCATGATTGGGGCCGCAGAGTGAAACAGGATCACTGGTACCTCAGAGTAGCTCAGAGAGAGAGAGAGAGAGAGAGAGAGAGAGAGAGAGAG
>JBBIGC010147836.1:0-18871 GCA_037576955.1 Lepidarchus adonis | reverse complement strand
GTGTGTGTGTGTGTGTGTGTGTGTGTGTGTGTGTGTGTGTGTGTGTGTGTGTGTGTGTGTGTGTGTGTGTGTCTACAATACAAGTTATCACAGTTATATGGTTAAGTGTTATAACGGTGACATCATGCTAAATTTTCAATCAGATATAACATATAAGATGGACACTTGGGCATCCCATCTCTCTCCCAGCTACACAGATACACTGCAATGCACACACACATTTACTTCTTTATTTGTGTCCACAATTTCAGAATACATGTTGTACAAGGACACAGATTTCCCAGTTGCAACAGTTGCTCAGACATGAATCAGACATATATCTTTGACATTAATCAATGTAGCAACATTTCATCAGATATTATGAATATGCACAACACCTTCTTTTCCAAACATGTCAGATTCCAATTACAGATGATATTGAACAATACTGAACAAAACTGAAAGCTGTTTTGCTTTCAGTTTTGAAAAGCCAACAATCTTGAGCCCTCTAGTAACCAATTTATGCACAGACTGACAAACATCAACACAAGACACTTAGAATCGTAGCCCCGAACACAAATTTGTTGCACAAGAGTTTGGTATTTCACCAGCTTTCTTAAGTAGGTTTCTTCAAAAAAAGGATCAAAACAACATCCTACTTCAAGAAAAAAGACATTTCTACTGTTTTTGTCAGTAATAGTAATATCAGGTCTAGTGGCATTTACAGCAGGAAATACAGACAGATCATGGTGCAGAGTAAACATCTGGGGTTTAACCAACTTGTTTTGTATACATTATTGCTGTGGGTGAAAATATAAGTGGTAATTGTTTTAGCACAATGTCTACAATCCTATCATGACTGTATATATACTGTAAAATCTTTATAGAAAATACAGCCATTCAATATACATGACATAGATTCAACAACCTAACACACACACACACACACACACACACAGACATGCATTGCACACACACAGACATGCACATGCGAGCACACACACACACACACACACACACACACACACACATATAAACACTCATGCGCTGAGGCAATGTGGCCCATGTGGGGTTAGCTGTAGACACTGAAACTGTGGGATGCTGCCATAGACAGGAAACCAGAGCCGACACTAGTGAAATATTTACCACATCCAGCAGTCTCACACTCAAGGCCCTGGAGAGCGATGAATATTTGATAAGAAACTGGAAGAGAAAAGGCAGCACTTGCATTTATAAAAAAGTCTTACCTGAATGTTGATCTAGTCATCCTCTAAGGGCTCTTTAACAAAGAGTTATTGTTTTTGTACTGTACTGTACTAATATTCTACAAGTAATTACATAATTACTGTGGAGGAAATCACATGTTGATTTCATAAGTTTTCCCACTGACAAAGAAATAAACAGTTTATAATTTTCATGGTAGGTTTATTTTAACAATGAGAAATATAATATCAAAAAGAAAATCCAGAAAATCACATTATATAAATGGATGATGATTGATGTTAGCAGAATCTCTTCAGAATCGGTATATTATTTCTTGAAAAACATCTGCATTGCACTGAGATTTAGATTTGATTGTTTTTTTCAAATATTCAGAAGATGTATTTAATAATATGTTTATTATGCTCTGTAATTATACTGCTAAAATGCTTTCATTTTTCACAAGCTTTAGGAATAAATATAATTTATGCCAGGTTTATTCTTTTTATCCAATTTCTGCTATTTTTATTTATTTGTATGTGTTTGTTTGTTTGTTTATTGTCAGACATATTACGTATATAAATATATTTTTTATATTGTATTTTAGTGCTTCATCTGAAAAAAACTAATCCCAGCACGATACTCTGTTCAGGAATACATTGTTGTCTATGGTGGTTATTAAGTTATGATATCATTGATATACAGCTCATTTAATACATATATATTTATTATGATCTAGTGATAATTATTAGGTTTTTTTCTTATTTGACACTTAAGTCCATGTCCTCAAAGCCCCTTGACAACTGGATGCTATCATAAAGTCTCAAGTTCAAGTTTTGTTTATTGGTCATATGTATGTTAACATTGGGTAAACCATACAATGAAATGTGCTGGACAAGTAGAACCAGTAAACTCAGCTTATTGGCAAAAAACAAAAAAACAAAAAGTAAGAGTAAAATATATAAATATAATATATACAATACAAATACAAATATATAAGGAACTGAGAGAAAGTCTGACAGACCACTGGGCTGTAGTAAATGAGCTATTTTAGCTGATTTTGGGACAGATTGTTTTGGTTATTGATAACTATCTATTTTATTTTGTTTAGGCCTTACATGTCTGTTGGGACACTGCGGGACCAGGTCATCTACCCTGACTCTGTGGAGGACATGCATGAGAAAGGCTTCAGAGACATGGATCTGGAGGGCATCCTGGACATCGTCAACCTAAACCACATTGTGGCTCGTGAAGGAGGTACATCCACTGTGCTGTGACTGACCAATGTTTACTCAACACCTCTTCACTTGAAAAAGCCTTCTGATCTGTAAAGGAGGCTTGTGAGCTGGTAATTGGAAACAGGGCCTTGTTATTGTGAGAGAAGCTAGCCTTTTATAATAACACTGAGGCGTAATGAGGTTGTTCAGGGTGAAGGTCTATGAAAAGGCTGTGTGTGTGTGTATTGTGTATGTGTGTACATGGTTGAGAATGAGTGCTTTCAAGCTGAAGTCTAATTCAGCTAAAGTAATCGCTATAATCCTGATTTTCAGATAATGGGGCTATTGCAGAAAAAAAGGTCACAGATTGTCATAGGTCTTAATGTGGATTAGAAACACACAATGTATTACACACACTCACAGTCTTTTCATGTTTTGTGCTTGAGAATTATGTTACAAATGATGCATCAGTTTTTCTCTACATGCAAGACATGCTGTGTCTCACACCTGCGTTTTTTAGCTGTAATGGACTGAAAGCACTGGGTAGTGGTGACATACTGGTTAGGACATTTTTTTGGAAGATTGCAGGTTCAAGTCCCAGCCCGGGCACCACTAAGGTACCATTAAGCAAGGTGCTGTCCTGCTACACTGCCAATGTGATGGCTTTAATGCAGAGGTTGCATTTTATTGTTGTGCACTTTGTGTGTGATTGACAAATAGTCATTTTCATATTAACAAGGTCTGCAGTGGTTTTGCATTTTCATGGTTCGGTTCAATCTCAATTTCTGATTTGATGTTCACAGTTGGGTTTGTATCATGGTTCAGCTTGGAAAAAAACAACATTAACCTGAATTTGTACATTTATTTACTAATGCTAAATACAAACAATACGTATTTTCACAAAGAGATTGATATATATGACATACATCATGGTTCAACCTTTTGGCTCAAGCACATTTAACCTTCAGAATCTAAGTGCTTCCAACTTTCAAGACGACCTGGAGCCTTCCGCTTTGCCATGTTTTTTTTTATTTTGCTGCTGGTTGATATATTTCTAGTTTTCTTGCACTCTCCAACATAGTCTGCTGAAGGAGCAGACGGTATCACTTTTAAGACATTTTGTATTTGTAATAGTATTTGAATATGAGGGATGACAGGAAGTACTACTACATATGGTTCCAAGGGTCAAATGTGGAAAATGCGGTAACAGCATTAACAATGAGAGCAACTAATTCTCATTAATACACATAACTTTTCAATTTCATCTCATTTGAATCTGTTCCTGTCTTACATGACCAAGTTAGACATAAGATTTCTTCTCTGTTTGCAGGGTGGGAGGCAGAGGTGGACTGGAAAGATGTTCTGTCTGGAGGAGAGAAGCAACGAATGGGGATGGCTCGCATGTTCTACCACAGGTAACACCTTACGTTGCTAAGTGGGCTTCCGGATCCTTGTTTGTATATTTGTACTAAAATCTGACCCTCTCTTCAGGCCAAAGTACGCCCTTTTGGATGAGTGCACAAGCGCCGTCAGTATTGATGTGGAGGGTAAAATATTCCAGGCAGCTAAGGATTCTGGGATCTCCCTGCTGTCTATTACCCATAGGCCTTCTCTGTGGTGAGGCTTATGCACATCACTGTTGCAGTGAAGAGCAACACATTAGCAGCTAGAGATACTGACAAGGATTTTCACAGCAAAAGAATCAGGATTACAGAAACACTACAATATCTACAATTACTGCACATAGTAAATGTTAAATATAACATTCAGAAATTATGTGTGTATTATCACTTTTGGGACAAAACATTGCACAGTGCTGACTTTAAAGGAGAATTTTGAGCAGAGGTTAATTGGAACACGTTTTTCCAAGTACTTTCACACCATTAGTATTGATCCATGAATTGTGAAAGTTTAACTTTATGAAGTTAAATATAACTTAAACTTATCTTAAAACAAACTGAGCATCAAAGTTTTGTCCTGATAGTGGCAATATGCAGTCTTGGGTTTCTAATAGAATAAAAGTATAACAACCTCTGTCTGGGTGGTTATCATCTACAAACCCTATTTCCAGAAAAGTAGGGTTGTTTGTACATTTTTTAAATAAGCATTATGTCCTACATTCTACAGTTTACTACAGGGGTGCTCAACTCTAGTCCTGGAGATCTACCACCCTGCAGACTTCAGCTCCAACCCTAATCTAAACACACCTAAACCAGATGATTAAGGCCCTCAGGGGTGTCTGTATGCAAGAAGCCGGTGTGTTGAAACTGAACCATCCAGGGTGGTAGATCTCCAGGACCAGAGTTCAGCACCCCTGGTCTACTTCATTTGGGTTAATGGGGAATTTGTGTAAGTTAGATTTTTTCTGAAGTCCTTGAAGTAGCATCTCTGTATCTCCTTCACCTGATCCTCAGTGTTTGTATTCAAACACAGGAAGTACCACACTCACCTGCTGCAGTTTGATGGTGAGGGGGGTTGGCGTTTTGAGCAGCTGGACACAGCCACTCGTCTCTCTCTGACCGAGGAGAAGCAGCGCCTGGAGTCTCAACTCGCTGGAATTCCCAAAATGCAACAGCGCCTAAATGAGCTGTGCAAAATCCTCGGGGAAGACTCTGTGCTGAAAACAGACCAACTAGAAGAGGAGGTGTGAGAGTGGCACAAAGGAGCGCTACTGTTACCCTCAAACCTGAATACTTACTACTGCAGTGTTAAACATCATTTTTAAACTGTGTCACTTTGAAGAAATGTCACTTTATTGCTTTTTTATTTTTAAATTTTCCCTTAGAGTCTTACATGTGTTTAATATCATCGTTTGGAGACATTTTATTTGCTTTTGTAATCGTTTTAACTGAGTGTTTTGGTACTTCAACTTTTAAATTGGAGCATTTCTGTGACTTTGTCCATCTCATTTATTGGCAATGACAGTGTTAGTGTTATTTTTGGAAATATCTCTATGGTGACCTTTTGCTGGACGTTTTCATCGATTCCTTACTTGACACTACAGATTGTGGCTCTTGTGGTATTTTTACTAAATACTTGAACCTCAACCACTGAGACCAAACTTAGAATCTAGCAGTTTAATCTGTAGTTAATAATTGATCAGCTGTTTTTGCCCCTAAATTGGTGATATTATCAGGAATCTGTGTTTGGCACAGCTTGTTGCTGGTCGTTTGTTCTTAGATTCATTTGTGTACCAGCAAGACTTTTTTTCTAGGTTCTACCTTTGAAAAAGCATAACTGATATTTGCTCTACTTATTGTCATTCTTGTTGAAAAACCGAACCCCTCTACAGTACACTTCTGCTGCTCTAGTATCTCCTTCTCCTCTGTGCCTTCCCCATGGACAATCCTGGCACTAACTGAACAAACAGTGTACAATCTTTACAATCTTTAAACATGCTGTGAAATACATACTCAACTGTCAGTTTATTAGGTACCAGTCCCCAGTTTAGTACAAACACTTACTGTATAGATGCACGTTATAGATTTGCAATAGGTGACTGTAGCCTAGCTCTTCACCAGCCCCCTTTACCCTGTTCCACCACTAGGCCACTACTTTCCAAATGGTGTCGTAAACAAATTTTTAAAGGTGACACATTTTTTAGCACGTACAGAGTGTGTGAGTACCACTCATCCAAGTGTATTAGGGCTGCTGTGTTGCTTTAGTTTTTACAGTGTCAGGTTGCTGAGAACAGTCCAGCAAACCGAGATATCCAATCAATGATCCTTTGGTCAGCAACTGACCCCTGGTGAAAAGGATACAGGGCACAAATTGTTTGGAAAAGATCAAATTACATACTAGCAAGTGTGCCAACAATATGTTTCCAATAAAATGACCAGAAATTGTACTCTACCTCAGCAAACACATTTATCAGCTCTGCACACACTGTCTTGTCGTTACCATGTGAGTGTCACTGCTATGCTGTGAGTGGTCCACTATTGGGACTGATGGACATAGTAGAAAGGGGCTGATCAATTGTGCACCACCAGGTGAGCTACAGCTGATGAAAACTTACAACGTGCACCTGTATTGTAGGTTTTTCTGATTAAGTGGTCAGTGAGGGTTGGTACAAAGTAAGAGTGCCTACTAAACTGGCAGCTTAGTATGTACTGGTTGAATGCAAAAGCACTTTGGCTGTAACAGTGTCCCATATGGGTCTAGGTTATGGTCTGCAGGTCAACATTTTTCAATAACCTGAATTTTGAAAGACATTTGCTCTGACATGGTTGTCTCTACTGTGAATTTCACCTGAACTTTGTGCAAACAAATGCATTTCAGTATGCCACTTTTAATCTGAGGCATTTTGTGGTGGATTTTGGTCGTACTGCGTAGTTACAATGTGTATATTTCATCTGCGGATTTGACTACCTTACCTGTGTAAATAATGAGGGCACCCTCTGGCATTTCTGGTGTATGAAATGAATGTTGGATGCCAGACATGTTAGCATTAGATATCATTAGTCATTTATTTATCCGTTTATAATCGAAAATGGATCATTTTCATGTCTGGGGAATTAGATCAGGAATGAACAAGAACTAGGATACAGTAGGGCCTGTTCCATCCTCTGCACTATGAAGTGATATTGCTCCGTAACATTTAAACAGCATGGATATTTCCAACGTAATGCCAGCAGTGTATATAGAACAATTTTATAATGAATGAAACTCTCCTGAGAGAACCTATATTTTGACATGAGGTCCTTGCTCATATTTTGTCTACACAGGTGTGTGAGAGTTTGATGTAATGACAACAAGAGTGTAATTGAAAGGCATTGCAAAGGCAATAGTGTGGGTCGAAAATGTGTCTTGTGCAAAGTTTCCTGGACTTTTCATCTGTCAACTTAGATTGAGAGAAGTGTCTTTTAATGGACAGTATCTTTTTGCATGTCATATATGAATGCTTATATTTTCCTGTATAAACAGTATCTATGAAAATATGCCATTTTACAAATATGCTACAGGGTTGAAAGTTGCCTGAGGGTGTGAAATGTGGCTGGAAATGATCCGGTAAATTAAAAGAAATCACTAAAATGTGTGGATGTTGTCTTAATTTTTGACCCGTACTTTATGCTGAAGGCCTTATTCAAGCCTCTGATCTGTATTCTGGATAGCAATTAATGGAGAATGGTGAAGGAAAGCAATGCACAGTAAACTTTTCGCATGATACTTTTCCTTCATATTAAAAAGATGTGAAAAATAATAATTTTAGCCTTTTACATTTTGTTTCAAGTTGATCTCTGCTGGTATTTGCTGTTGCTTACTTCTCACTTTTAACTTTCAGCACTTTTTTTGTTCAAAAGAACAAGAATAGCTTAAATATGCCACAATGTTTCTGCTGACACTAAACACAAGCGCCCATAGTTTTCTAACCCAAACACTGATCAGTAACTGTACTATTGGCCCCATCTATTGGGTAGAGTGGTGAACCACAGGTTTTAATTTTCTTTCTTTCTTTTATGTTTAGCTGAGTCTTGCCTCTCGTTCTGAATACTGAACTGGTAAATGCTATTTAAACAGTGTCTGAGCTGACTAGTGTCCGGGGACTATTTTACCACACAGATCACTGTATGTCTCCACCACAGACGGATATTTTTTGGGGCTCGTCTCAGAAATAACAAACACTAAACTTTAGTGTAGTAATTATAATTATTTTTGCTTATGTATTCTGGTTTTAGTCACCACCACTGCAAACTGAAAGGGTTTTCTTACACTTCCCACTATTAGGGAACATCTGCAACAACAGTAATAATTATATTAATAACTCTAACTAATAGGGTTTTATATAAATACAAAAATAAAAGAACAAAAGAGGAAACAGCAAGATCACAGTTATATAATGTAAATACAATGCTATTAGCATTTTAAAACAGATACAAATCAAATCAATTAAATATATATATACACTATGAAAACTGAAATAAAAGTTGTTTGATTTGTTTTCATCTTTTCAGTGGTATGATATATTATACAATATTATAACAAAAACAATATAGAATGCAATGTTTTGCAAATCTCATGAATCCATATTTTATTCCCAAAAGAACATAGAAAACATGCCAAATGTTTAAAATGAGACTTATTACAAAAATATTGGATCATATCACAAAAATATATTAGCTAATTTTAAATTTGCAGCAACACACCTCAAAAAATTTAAGATGGAGCAACAAAGAGAAAAATGAACATTTTGCAACTAAATAGGTGAACTGGTCAGAAACATGATTGGGTATAAAAAGAGAGCATCTTAAAAAGACAGCATCTCTGAAGTAAAGATGGGCAGAGGTTCAACCAATCTGCATTGTGCAAAATGTGGAAAAATTTCAGAATAATGTTCTTCTAATGTTTTAAATAGAGACACTTTGAATTTTTTATCATTTATAGTACATAATATCAGATTCTGAGAATCTGGAGAAGCAAGAGGCAAGGCCCTCAACATTAGAGGTCATGATCTTCAGGCCACCAGGTGGCACTGTATTAAAAGTATGTTTGATTCTGCACTGGAAATCACTTCATGGGCTTAGGAACATCTTCAGAAATCATTGTCTGTGGCCACACAATTTAAAATGTGAAATTCTTTTTGGAAAAAAATGCATTAAAAGGGAGGAGAACCATCTGGCTTGTTATCAGAGCTCAGTTTGAAAGCCTGCATATCTGATGGCATGGGACTTTACTAGTGATAAGGTTGTACTGGGGCAAAGTCATCCTCCCCATACCTACATCATAACTTGGTGCTATGAGCTATGCTTTTGTAGAAAGGGCTGTACAGTAATAGATAAAATAGTTTAACTTTACTAAGGTTATTCATAGATTTATGCTTTTTATTATGCTTTTGTTATTTGTATACTTTTTTGTAACTGACTGCATAGGTTTTGCAGCAAATATATTTTGGACTTTGGAGTACAACAGGATTCTGAATATTAGAACTAACTAAATACGATTTTAAATCCAGCACAGTGAACTTACTGGAGGCTTAAAGTCATAAACCTATTGCCATCAGCATCTGCAACTAACTGACAGCATAGCTAAGTGAAAATGTTAATGTACAGCTATTGATCTTCTTACATCCCTCCACCTCACCTCTCATTACTGCTTCCCTGTCCCTGACCATTAAAAATGTCAATTTTAATGTTCTGCAGGTTGAATTCAGCAATGTGTAGTCATACAAGAGATGCAGATCTGTTTAAAATAAAAAAATAAAAGAACAATAATGGAATACAGTGAGAAAATATCTATGTGGAAGCGTTTGTTGCAAAGGGGGCACAGACTATTAATTCTCTTCATTTGTGAGGAAGCGTTCACGTTCACAAAGGTTTGTAGATCACGTGTCTACAAACCTTTGGACACAGCGTGTTATATGGCTCAGAGCAGGTGGGCGTGACAATTGCATGATCGGGGGCGTGGTCTTGTGACGTCCCGGCCGTGCGAACGTCACGCAAGGACAAATGAACGTTTCTCAGCGCCGCTGGGGAAAGGCTCCAGTAGCCGCTGACACAGAGGGGGGCGGACTGACGCGCTGGAAACGTAACATTAACCCTCAGAATTATTTCTAGTTAAGTACGAAACTAACAGGCTGATTTATTTGAAATGATGATGACAGCTATTCTTACACAATGTAAGAGTGAATAAAAAGGCGACGTGCTAAGTAAGCTAACCGGAGAATAACAAAGACCTGAACATATGCTGGGATTTGATCTGCTTTTTCTCCTCTAACGGCCCCGAGACGTTGGGAAAATGTCGGGCGGACAGGATGAGAGCTCGGTGCGAGTGGCTTTGAGGTATTTTCTCTACATCTTATGTCAGAAATGATGCTGGTTGGGTCCCGCCTCTCTGCGCGCGCGTGAACCTGTTATGGCAGCGCTGACTGAGCCGAGGATGAGAAACCCTCTAAAAGCTCTATACACGTGGCCGTTGTGACTGTCAGAAGTATTTTTAGGTAGTAAAACGAATTTAAGGACATTATAATGTGAATATATTTCTCTATAAACTGTGTTAGTGTACATATAATGAATGGGCTTTTCGACTAAAGGCCTCGTGAACGTCTCCTCGACTAACATTACCCTGTGTCTTCATTTCTTTGTGTCTTTTAGGACAGGGCTGTCAAGATTTAAAGCCTACATCGCGATATTTCTTCCTTTTTTCCTTTTCTTTTTTGCGGTAACAATATAATTGACCACAAGTCATATCAGCATTCAGCTTCGAGACACAAATACTGATGCGAAATATATATTTTCTCTGTTAAAGTGCAAATAACATCTAAATAATGCGAGTGAGGTGGTGAGAAGTTTGTGCATGACATTTGCTTAAATTGTTTGAGCAGTTTAATATAAAACAAGCAAATAACTAATTTATGTAAGTAAGGTTCCCCTAGCATAGAACAGCAGGGGCTAATCATCCAGGGGCCAATGTAAACAATGAAATAAGCATCCAATCAGAAATGACTGGAGGCCAATATGACCTTTCAGTAGGTGAATGATAACACCGTGTCCAATAAGCATTGGAGTTATCTACAGTAGTACAGATTGACTGTGTTTACATCAGGGGACATAAGACAACAACTTAACTTTACCATAGTCCATAGTAGTGAACATTACAGTATTTTACCAACTCAGAATTATGTATGAGGTGACATACAATACAATAATGACAATCTTCAATACAATAGTAATGAATGAGTTTTAAAATGAAGTACATTCAGATGTACAAAGAGAACTTAAGACCTGAGAAAAATGAATGGGCCATTCCCAAACACCTGTGCTCTACAAAGGGAATGGTACTCTTTCAAAACAGCTGAATAATGTAAGAGGGTAGTACAGGAAGCAGATAGAGGCCTGCATTGTATACTGATAGGTTTTTGTCATTGTAGAAGGCTCTGTTCAGGACAAAAGCACCATAGCCCTGCTCAGGTTACTTTATTCTGCTCTAACCATTCGACTTCAGTTACCAAAGTCAGACTTTGACCCAGCGTGCAGTCAGCTGAATGTTTGGACTTAGGCCAGGTCATTTACTCCACCTGTGTGTTTAGTAAAGGCTCTGCATTTCATATGGAAACATCTTATTCACATAGTAAACATCACAGCACATGAGAAGGAAGAACAAGAACAGGGTGTACAGTGAGTCAAGACAGGTGATCTCAGCACTGTCAATAGTGGGATCTGACAATGTGTGCACAAAGGTTTCTGAACATATAGACAATTATCCTTTTACTTTATTATGCCTAAATTGTGACTAAATGTTGAATAAAAAATAGCACCGAATGTGCATTTTCTTACTAATAAGTTTGTTTGCAAACTTCAGAAAAAAATTTGTGATACATATTTTATATGTCTTACATGTATTGTCAAGTATCCTGCTGTTATATTTTTGCCTTATTGGCTACTGTTACACTGAGCTGACCTAAGCACTTTCATAGTGTGTGCTTTAAAGGTGTTTAAAATAAAAAAGAAGAAGATTAAGGTGAAATCAACAATGCTTCACTGGCTGGCTTGTAATAATCATGAGAAATATTAGATGCAAATGTTATGCCTGTGGAAAAACGTTTTGACTGGAATTTGTATCATGACACACTCAGATTAAGTGCATTTGCGTTTTTAAAAGTATATTATATTGTCAATTCAGGATCAATGAGTCAGCTAGGCCCATGTCCAGTGTGTCTACCTACTAATCCACACAGCTCCGGGTAAAAGACTAAGCAGCTCACACTGAGCTTGAGGCCTGCTCTGATCCCCTACCTCACTGTGCTGTCCTGACACACAAAACACTCACACATGCACAGGAAGCCACTGAAAAAAGTCATAAACTGAATACAATTAATTAATGTGTACATTTACACTTAAATAAAATATTTCTTTCAATTACATGCATCATGTGCATCACTTTAAGTCATAAAAGCTTCCACATACCAACAAGTGTGGAACCATGAGTTCTCCTTGGAAAATTGCATCAGATTAAATCAGTGTCCCAAGGACAATAGCACACTTCTTTCTGTTCAATGTTGTCTGTCTAATGACTTCAAAAGTGAGGTAACTGCCAGTTCAGACTGGGATAAAATGTGTCGCTCTCACTAATCATCATTACAGTCACAGTCTCCAACTTTCAGTGATCTCGAGCCATCATGTGTGCTTCTGTTTGTAAGTGCAAAGGCATGGCAACCTTTTAATTAGGTGTGGTGCTGACAGTAGGGAGTAACTTTTAAATACATTTGATGGCGTGTTTATACTGCTGTATAACATGAGTTATGAGACTTGTGCTTTGGTTGTACTTCATCCACACGGTTGGTTGTTATAGATACTGTGTCTGTCTCTGCCTTTTGGATGGATGCCACGTGTTGACAACACCTCATTCATCTTGGGCTTAGAGAAAGACGTTCAGATTAATTAATGCATTGTCTCTTTAATGCTGCAGAACAGAAGTACAGTGCCCTCCATAATTATTGGCAGCCATGGTAAAGATTTGTTTAAAGCCTTAAAATAAAATACATTTTAATTGCAGAAGTATACTCTCACACTGAAAACTTGAGTGAATCCCCTACAGTAGTTTACAAAGTTGATCAGAGTATCTAGGAACTTTTATTTGTAATTCATCACTTCCTGTTTCCTGGGGTATAAATATTACGTGACACAGAGGTCATTTCCCTTATCCACTCTTCAACATGGGAAAGACAAACGAACACACTATTCAAGTAAGGGAGGTGTGTTAACCTTCACAAGTCAGGCAATGGCTACAAGAAAATAGCCACTCGCCTGCACCTGCTCATATCTACTGTCAGAGGAAACATTAAGAAGTTTAAAACAACTGGAACAGTGATAAACAAGCCTGGACGAGAGGTTATTTTGCCAACACG
Source organism: Lepidarchus adonis (assembly GCA_037576955.1). NCBI lineage: Eukaryota > Metazoa > Chordata > Actinopteri > Characiformes > Lepidarchidae > Lepidarchus > Lepidarchus adonis. The sequence continues at coordinate 5,635 of JBBIGC010147836.1, read as the reverse complement.
CACAGTGAGGAGGATGGTAAGAGAAATAAAAAGTTCTCCATAGCTCACTGTTAAAGAATTGCAACAAATGTTAGCATCTTAGGGTCACAAAGTCTCCAAAACAACCATCAGGCGCTGTCTCCATGCCAACCAGCTGTTTGGGAGGCATGCACAGAAAAAAACCTTTTCTCGCTCAAAATCATAAATGCAAACCTCTGGAGTTCGATAAGTGGTACTGGGGTTTCACCTGGGAGCGTGTAGATAGAGCTTTTTGGTAAAATAAATATTTCTTAATGTGGGATTTTTTCCCCACTGAATAAATGCACTTGAATTAATGTTTGGATTTTCTCCTATATTATTTGGAAGACAACTGAATTTATTAGAAGCTAAAGAACACATTTTAACCAGGGGTGACAATAATTATGGAGGGCACGGTAGGTTGCCTATTTTAGTATTTATTTATTTATAGTATCATTGTAAGATTAATCTACAGCATTATATTAGGGCTGTCTCTAAAAATGTTGTGATCAAGCTTCAATCACAATGACTAAAATGTGTAGTAATAAATGCTAATAATAATAAACGAATAAGGTTGGGGAGACTTATTGTCCTTTTTCTATAAATTAGCCTATTTAAAGTTACAAGATTACAAGTAAAATTACAAGAACAACAAAATGTCAGACTGGGAAGCTTCTAAAAATAGACATAGTTCACTTTTTTGAGGTGCTGGTCAGAGCAGAGAGTGGCAGAGGAGCTAATGTTTGGCATTTGACAAACACACCAGTCACACATCACGCTATCACATACTGCATGCACTGTCCTTATTGGCTGCTTGTACATATTCAGTTGAATCAATTTCATTTATATAGCACTTTAAAAACAACACAGTTGACCAAAGTGCTGTACACATATATAAAATACAAAATAAAACACTAAGCCATAAAAATAAAATACATTAAGAAAACACTAAAACAAACAATAGGTCGCAGTAAAAAACAACATCTCAGACTGAATTAAAAGCCTTTGAGATCAAGTGTTTTAAGAACAGACCTAAAACACTAAGTGTGTCGACCTGCTGGATATACAGCGGTAGATTATTTAAAATTTTCGGGCATAATGCCATATAAAATTACATTTGTAAACACAATATTGCCATCAATGTAGCAACAAATGTAGACTTAGAAGCCCTTTGATATATTGCTGTATTCATATTTTTATACTAAAAACACTCCACACTCAAAATGAACAGACATATCATTGAGGGAGTGAATTAACACAGTTTGTCTAAGTGTGTGTGGTGTGTGAATAGATGGACACTGTCTCTCATTGTGGTGGTTCCACTCAGCTACTGGTCTTTTGAGTGCTACAGTACTCCAGCAGCTTAAAAAAACAATTAATAATGGAAGGCCCTGGGGTTAACAGTAGTGTTCTTTGTAATATTGATCTCTCAGTCAATGGAATTACAAGTTTGCATTGCAACCAATGCTGTTTTCATTGGGGTCTAGTGTTTGTCTGTTTGCTCCATTCATTTTTTTCTGTTTGAAGAGAATGTGTGGCAAAAGTCAGTGGGATGGTTGTTATTGACCAATGTAGATTTGTAAGTTCTCTGTGTTAAAAATTCACCATTTTTATGAGACAAAAGGTTGAGTACTCTTTTCTGTTTTTATGCCATGGTTTTTAGCTTGGCTCTACTTGGACAAAATGCTCCAGTCATAAGGCTATACAATAATTTCAGTGTGCTCTGCAGTACAAATTAAAAATGTCCGCTGAACCCTTTAAACGACATTTTGCAAAGTTTTGACTAGGACAAGGGTTTTAGTAATTTAACAGTCTATCATTTATTTAGATCTTAATCTTTAGTCTTAAAAACAAAAAAATCATGGCTGTCATGGTTGTGTCTATTAAGCTATATTTCTTACTGTAAGTCAGTGGTCCCCAACCACCAGGCTGCGGGCCGGTACCAGGCCGTACAAAAAATTACAACTTTAAAAAAAAAAACGATCTCAATCTGTATCAAGTATGTTTGAGACATTAACTTTGCCGGTATTCTTGATGAAAGTCATGGCAGCTAACCCTGAGATCGCAACAACAGCACGGAAAACTTATTCTGAAAGGACCGTTTGCATGTTACCATAGCGACCAGAGTGTTGTTAGCGCATTTCAGAAAGATGCGGCTAATAAAGTTACATATAATTACACAATAGATTCACGTTTATTATTATATTTTTAAAATACCACAGTTTTTGTGTTGGGTGTATCATTTTATTTTGTTGTTTTTATCTGCGACACCTTGAATGCCGGTCTGTAAAAATATTGTCTGACATTAAACCGGTCCGTGGCGCTAAAAAGGTTGGGGACCGCTGCTGTAAGTGAAGGCAGTAGGGCATTTAAAAGTGTGCCTTAGAGTTGGGCAATACAATTATTTTTATTGTTATTATAACCACAATATGTTTTTCTGATTATAAAAAACATATTGAGACAGAATGAGTATAATATACGAAAAAGTATTGTGATATGATCATTTTGCAACATAGGCCACCTCTATAGTGTGTCTTCATGCAGATTCATTGTACAGATAACTTTTGATCTTTTTGATTGATTGATTAATTAATTGAATTAATCAATTATTTGAAAAAAATCTTTCTTTTTTTTAAATATTTATTTATGTATTATTTTAAAAATGTATTCAATCATTTAAATGCTTGGGGCTTGTTACCGGGTCTTTTAGTGGAGTTCAGTAAGAAGTCCACCAGAAGTCCACATGCCATCTCCTCTCATATGTAATTGTGTAGACACTCATCAATATTTATGAGCCAGTTGCAGAAAACCAGAAGAGCTCCACATCTCTGAGTGCCATCTGTCATCTGCATACAAGGTGCAGCTGACTCATTTTTAAAATGAGGTCATCCAGAAAATACAGTCACTTCTCACGTTTTGCAGAAGGCTGCGTAATATCTTGCAATATTTTTGCAAAGTGCCTGGCAATCACATCGAGCACTTGGCTTCCTTGGGCTCTTGAGATTTATTTTATCTCTTATCTGCTTTAGCTCAGTGCACCAAGCTGGAGGTTGCATTGCTGGCTGGTGGTGTGTTTGGCTGTAGTGTGTTTTGTCCTTGTTTGAAGGTCTTTTGAGTGGCCATGAGTCATTAATAAAATGCATGGAGAGGAAGGAAACAGGAATGAGAGTTTTATGGCACACTTTTCCTTAGTATGGCAGTATATTTGCTTTGCTTAGTTGCAACAATGTTAGCTTAGCAACACAGTTTTTGTTTAAACCCATTGTTATGTAGGAAATTCATTTAGGTGCATAACTGTTACCAAATTAATTAAGCTGAATAGCATTTTATGAAAATGTTTCTGTTACATTGCTATAAAAAGAACATATCTGGGAAGGGAGCCTGCATATGCCTGGTCTGCCTTTCTTTTGACTATTTTCACACAGTATGTAACATTACATTTAAACATGTCTCTACAATTACGTTAATCATTTTGGTTCAAGCTTGAGGCGTATTGTACAGCTGAAATATCAAACATGTAGTTTCAATTCAGCTTACACTCATAACCACAACAGGATTTCACATTTTCCTTATCTTGTGTTTTCAGTATTTCCTCTAAGTCTAGTCAGCCAATATCAGATCACTCTTGGATCAACAGCTCCTTTCCATTAATAACCAACATTAGTTCAAGCCTTAGGGAGAGGAGGTGGCTGAATGTTTTGTGCCCTTGTTTTCATTGGCTTTCCTCTCATTTTCCACTCATTGACCAGAGCAATGAGGCAATCTGACAGACCCATGTTGCCCTCTAACCGTTTTCCTGCAGTTGTTCATGTGTGTACTGTCACCTCTGACCCTGGAACAGTCAGATGGGCACTATGTGAATCTAGACATTAGGGCCAGTGAGCTTTCCATGAGTCTGACTCTGCAAAAAATTCCGTTCTGTCAGTATAAGAGATGACCGCTTAAAATCCATCATCATCCTATGAGCATTTTCAGGCATGATTAGGGCTGCGATGGGGCAGAAAATTTCTAGTAAATGTTTAGTAAATTATTAGAAACTTTCATTTTCATGAGAACTTTAGTTTGGTAGTTTTGGAAATAATTCCAGTGGAAAGTTTTCAATTTGGAATATCAGAATTTATGGGAATTAATAAGAATGTATGGAAATTAATGAGAACTAACTGGATTTTGGATAATTGAAGTAATATACAAACATTAAATAAATTATTTCAGTGAACAACTAAAACATGGCTGTTGAGTGCACTGTAGAATATTCCCCCTTCAAAATGAAAAATGAAGGATCTCCCTTTCCCTCCAATAAGTCGGTTTTAAAATGTAAAATGAAAGCAGCTTTGCCTTCCCAAAGAAGTCCCATTCAGCATGTCAGATAAAAGCATTTTTCCTGGAGCTAATACCAACTACCTGCGATGAGTTGGCCTCCTGTCCAGGGCCTGTAGTCTGCTGGATTCGGCTCCAGCTTCCCTGCGAAGTGGTTTGGATACCGAATGGATGGATAATTCCAATTATATTTTATTTTCCCAACCTTCAACTTTGAACACTTTCAGTTTATTCCTATGAATTCCTATTCATTTCCATGGGAATTTTCCAACTTTGAAAATTGCAGGAATTTTGCGACCATAGGCATGAGTGATATGAGTGATTAGTCTTTTTTCCACCTCATAAAATAAGATTGCAGTGGCCACTTGGGTGTGAATGTATACTCTCCAGATTAGTTTAAAAAAAGGAAGCAAAAAGCAAAGAATTCTGAGAGTTTGGTTTAGGCTGGCAGCACAATACGTGCGTTATTTTAGACTGTTTGAGACACAATCAACCATAAACAAAAGAACTTACACATGGAAAACACCCCCAGCTACAGTCTAGCCCCTTGGTTATGACACTTCAGAGTGCAGGGGTTATAGTTCTCTTTTGCTGTGACGGATTTCCTTCAATTGGACCTGGTGTCACCATATGAAGCCACTTCCTGTATCTGTCCTTCCAATTTAAACTCCCTCTGCAGATTTGTGGAAATGCAAATTCCTGGCATTTCATTACCAATGCAAATTGCCACCCTAGCCAAATCACCCCAATACTCCCCTGCCTCCGAACTGCTGTCACCCAAAGCGCCACCCCACCCCCACCGCTAATAATTTTCTGTTTTAATCCCTCAGTCACTCTAGAATGCAGCCCAGGAGGAGCTATAGTCAGTGTATAGTCACAGAAGCCTTATGCCCAAGAAGCCTCATAGCTGCCATGTGGATTCACTGAGCCATCGGGGAAAGTCACTCTCGTCCACTGCATCAGTCAATACAGTAGCAAACTCCTCACCAGCACTGAAAAATCGAAATACAGTAGTTTTTCAGGGTACATCGGGGTTGTGGCTATTCATGGTTACGTCGCCAGGTCCCATACATTTATTAAGACTTTTTCCATCTTTCTGAAGTGCAACATTTATGATGTAAAATCAAAGTTTGTGCTTGAATTATCCATCTATAGTGCTATACGAGGAAGACATTTTGGATTCATCATGTGCTTATTTCGACTTATTGTCTTATTGACTTATGGTTGCATCAGGAGGAACAGATCTGGCACGGGCGCATCCGGGTCCGCTGTCGGTGGGTCCCTGCCGTTGGGCCCCGAGCGCTGCGGGGGGGCGGTGGGG
>JBBIGC010147785.1:0-18877 GCA_037576955.1 Lepidarchus adonis | reverse complement strand
AATGTTTATCAGTACATTGCAGAAAATAATGAACTTTATCACAATATGCTAATTTTTTGAGAAGGACCTGTATTTCAAGACAATGCTGGAGCATGGGGTGACATAAGAGTGGAGGAAGATGCTCACAAATGAATTCTATCTTGTGCAGGAGAGTCAGTCTGAAGATTGGAGATTGTGAAGTAGTGCCAGGGGAGATTGCAGCTTAACAGCATGGAATGACGGTCTGTAGAGTAACTGGAGATCAAGAACAAGAGAACATGGGATTTAAATGTGAAGAAGACTGTGAGGTGGAGTTTAGAGAGAATTTAAGACGGGTGCTTGGAGGTCAGAAAGAGTTACCTACTGCAGAAGTGGACAGTTTACAGAGGAAGAGGCTTTCAAAGAAGAAATGGGAAAGACTGAGAGATGAAGAAAGTAGACAGGAGTACAGGGAGATGAGGCGCAAGGCAGAGAGAGAGGTGGCGAAGGTTGGAGATAATGTATATGGTGAATTATACGAGCGGTTGGACACTAAGGAGAGAGAAAAGGACCTGTACTGGCTAGACCGAGCTGGGGGAGATGTGCAGCAGGTTCGGGTGTAAAAGGATTGTGATGGAAACACACTCAAGCGAGCAGTGTGTGTTGAGGAAATGGAAGGAGTACTTTGAGGAGCTAAAGAATTAATTAATAGAATGAGAGGAGGAGAAGATTGGGTGAGGTGAGAATAGTGAACGAGGATGTGCAGCAGATTAGCAAGGTGGAAGTAAGGACAGCTATGAACAAAATAAAACATGGAAAGACTGTTGGGTAAGATGACATAACTGTAGAAGCATACAGTTTAGAAGGAATGGCAGTGGAGTTTTTAACCAGATTGTTTTAACAAAATCATGGAAAGTGAGGAGAGTGGAGAAGAATAATTTAAAGAATAAGGGTGATGTGCAGAGTTGTAGTAACTGCGGAGGTATAAATTTGATCATTATGAAGTTTTGGGAAAGAGTAGTGGAAGCTTTGTTAAGAAGAGAGGTGATCATTAGCAGGAGTTTGGTTTCCTACCAGGAAAGAGCTCTACAGATGCAATGTTTTCTCTGAGAATGCTGATTGAGAAGTATAAGGAAGGTCAGAAGCAGTTGCACTGTGTCTGTGGACTTAGACAAAGCAAATGACAGGGTGTCTGAAGAGGTGAGACAGATGTGTTTAAGGTAGAGGTGGAATTACATCAAGTATCATCTCTGAGGCTTTTCTTGTTTACAATAGTGATGAACAGGCTAACAGTCCATGTGGCCTATTTGTCTAATCTAGTTTATGATGTTTGCAGATGATAAGTAGTGAGATAAAGGAGCAGCTGGAAGAAACCTTGGAGAGGTGGAGGTATGATTTAGAGAGGAGAGGACTGAATGTGAGTAGGTGTAAGATGGAATACATGAGTGTGAATAAAGGACAGCAGAGAGGTTTGGGTGCAGGGAGTAGAAGTGGTAAAGATGGAGGAGTTTAAATACATGGGTTCAGCAGTCCAGAGTAATGGGGAGTGTGGAAGAGAGTTGAAGAAGAGTGTGCAGGCAGGTTGGAGAGGGTGGTGTGGAACTCTGTGGCGCCCCCGTATGGGAGCAGTCAAAAGAAGATAATATAAATAAAAAAAACTGAAATTTCAGCATTGTACATATCTTCAGACACTTGAAACTTTGCTCAGGCGCCTCCCATTTCTCCATTTCTGCCCAGATGTTTCTACACATTGATTGGAGTCCACCTGTGGTAAATTGATTGGACATGATTTTGAAGGTCTCTACAGAAAGCCTCATAACTGACAATGTATATTGGCAGCGATCAAAAGAAATGGCAGGCTAAGCTAAATATGTGTTGCTGTAGAAGGTCTGCATACTAATGTAAATGTGCGATTTCAGTTTTAAACTTGTAATAAATTTACAAAATGGTTAAAAATTCTATTCTGTTTTGGAAAATACATTCTGGGTAAAGATTAATGAGTGGAACGGAATTTAAATTATTGTAACATCAGGTTGCAACATACATTAAATTGAAAATAGTAAAGGGGATCTGAATACTTTATGAACTTTATGAACCCAGTGTACATGTACTGGAACATTTTTATTTTTTTTTACACGTGATTAATGTATGTATAAAAAATGTTAAGTATGTAAATTTGTTTGAGTGTATTATTCTTTATACATGTAGGGCATTTTATGTAAATGATTGTCTTGTTAGTTGACTGTGTGTGTCTGTGTGATTTCCTCAGACGCACTAGAACTGAGTCTGGACCCTTCAATGACCGAGTGGGAGAGAGGACGAGAGAGGGAAGAGTTTATACGTGCAGCTGTTCTCTATAAACCCAGTAACTCATTATTGTCCTCCCGCTTCACCCGCGCTAAACATGAGGATGAAACGGACACTGTGGAGGTGGCTCGAGATGAGGAGGTCAGATAGTGACATTATTGTAACTTTAAGTTAGGTTTGCGCTGTTATCCACCTCATACATTTAAATACAAGGGTGTGTGTGCACATATGTGCATTTCTAGAAAAGGAAACAATTTTTAAAAATCCGATTTAAACAGAAATCTGGTTTCTGGTACAGAGACCTCTGAAGGCTTGAATTTCATGCACATTCAACAGTGTTTTCAGGCATTGTCCTACACCGAGATTTCTCCAAATCTTTTCGTTTTTATGTACTGGAAATGGTGAAAAAAGAAAAAATGTCAATCTTGCTTTGAGAAGTGTATTTTTGGATCCAGCTGGCTGGTAAAACCATTTTTTTATTTTTTTATTTTTGTATTGTACAAATTTCCAAAGAATTTACTAATTGCAGAGCATCTTTTATATTGAAAGTCAATTTATAATTGCAAAGCTTCTAAATACCATTCAAAAGTTTAGAATCATGTATGCAATCATTGTTGCCTTCCTCCGAACGATTCTGTTAGGGGTCACTACAGCGGATCCTTGGTTTCCATTTCTTCCTCTTCCACACCAACTGCCGGCATGTCTGAGAAACATCATGCAAACCTTCTCTTTGGCGTCCTTATTTTCCTCTTACCTGGCAGCTCTATCCTCAACATCCTTTCCCAATATATTCAGCCTCTCCTTCACACATGTACAAACCAATTGCTCTTTTCTGACTTTGTCTACAAACCATCCAACCTGAGCTGTCCCTGATTTCTTATCCTGTCCATTCTCGTCACTCCCACTTCAAATCTCAGCATCTATAACTCTGCCCCCTCTAGTTCTACTGTCAGTGCCACCGTCTCCAACCCATATAACATAGCTGGACTCACTACCGTCCTGTAAACCTTCCCTTTCACTTTTTCGAGTACATCTGTCACAGATCATCCCTGTTACTATTTTCCACCCTCTCCAACCTGCCTGCACTCTCTTCTTCACCTCTTCCACACTCCCCATTTATCGGGACTGTTGAACCCAACTATTTCAACTCCTACACCTTTACCCATCCACTCTTTCTTGGCATTAAACCACCCACCTTTCTTCTCTCTTCCTAGCTACCACTACTCTTTCCCATATCTTCAAACTGTGGCTGATCAACCTTTTGTCCCTCTTTTGTTCTTACAACTCTGCAGATCACTCTTATTCTTTAACATTTTCATATTCGTACTTACTTTCTGTCTTTCTATTTTGATCTTGAGTAAATATTTAAGAAATGGAGCTACTTGTAAGGGTGCCACTCACACTCGCACCCAGAAGTATAAGGTCTTGAGACAAATAACCCATCATTTTTCCAAAAAGCTTTAAATGGTAAATTCAACATTTTAAAATATCTAACTGTCCACATACTACTTTTTAACATAAGTGTATATTTAATTATGTTTAATGTTTACTTGATTGAACAATGATACATATAAATTCTTTACATCACCTGTTTAAACTGGGTTATGTTTCTATAAATGCAATATAGTAGATGATGGTCTAACATTATTTTCTGCGTGTGTTTTTGTTTCTGGGCTGTCAGAATGATGTGAATGATAAGCAGGCAGCAGTGAAAATGAAGATGTTTGGGAAGCTTACAAGAGATACCTTCGAGTGGTACCCTGATAAACTGCTTTGCAAGAGATTTAATGTCCCAGATCCTTACCCAGGGTGAGAGACATACGCACACATTCAACAATTTTTCACAATGTTTTTAATAAACAAATGCGTTTAAAAACAAACTTTTACAACTTTATTTGAGCATTAAAAACTAACAAAACTTATACAGAATACTGATACAGAAGGAATTTCAGACTTCACTAGGACTGGCATTTACAAAGCAGTAAAGAATTTTGGTTATGCATTTTATGGAAACAATTTAGACAGATTGGGTGTGTATTGTGTTTTAGTGTTTGTTAGCAGTTTTAGTCTCATGACATAAATGTTCTTAACCAAAAAAATGGATTTCAAACATACCTTGGTTGATTGACTACAGCTAAGGTAAGCTAATTTTTAAACACAATTTTATTTTAGTATGTATTTATTTATTTATTTTGCTGAGCATTTCCTTTATACACAGTGTACTTTTGTAAGTTCAGTTCCAATTTTATTCTTCACATACACAATCCTACAGAGTACAATAGGCAGTGAAATGCTTTGTTAGAGGAAGAATAGAAATCGATGACATTCGGAGAGAAGGGAGATAAAAAAAGATTGCCAGAGTTGTTACTGACATGAACCCATGTCTTGACCCAGAAAAATGTGATTTATCCTCAGGTTATGTTCATAAAGTTTAAGAAACATGTCATTACTTGAACCACTTTTATTTAATTTCTATATACTTCCACTCCCATTTTCATCAGCATGGCTTAAGCCATCATTTATATTAATATGAATATATTTTTTTGTGCAAAGCCTGATATTTCTCCTACTTTAACTACACTTCAAAATTGCTTGCTACATATTACAGTTTGAATGCTTAGTAAATTCCTCAAATGTAACTAAAACTGCAGCACTTCTGTTTGAGTGTTGTTGAGAGTGTTGTTGACCTGTGTAGTGATTGAGTTACACTGATTAAGATTCATATTTTGCATATAACACTTCCCAGACTCATGTTAACATTTTATTCTTTTTACTGGAAATATAAGTATAGTCTGTATTTTATCATAGATGCAAAGTGTCCTGATCAATAAACACGTCCTTCCAAGCTGCAGATTCACCAGGTTTTTAATGTTTGGGGGGAAAGCCTGTTGTCTTTTAAAATCTACATAATATTTCAGCGTTTGGTGACCTGAGCATTTTATTTATGATGGATTTATTAATTGTAAACACTGCATCAAAACTACATAAATTAACAGTAAACATTGTTAAAGTGTTCTAAAACTGTTGTACATAAAATGTTTTCTTATTGTTGTTCTTATAATATATAGACTAAGTTACATTAATTATTGGCGTCTGTTTTTTTACCTTTTGTGTTTTGCAGTTCAAGTATAGTTGGCCTTCCAAAAGTGAAGCGGGATAAGTTCTCCGTGTTCAACTTCCTGTCTGTTATAGATGGGACCACCCCATCTTCCAGCTCCTCATCTGCTGCTCCCACCTCTGCACCCTCCCCTGTTGTCTCCAACAAGCGCTCTAGATGGGATGTATCTGGCCAGGAGTCACAGGTTAAGGACCCACTCAGTAGATTCATCAGTGAGGCTCGAAGTGAAGTGAGCACAGAACAGCAAGACCAGACAAACACTACTACCCCTGTGGACCCTGTCACTTCTCAGGTATAAAACTATTATTTATAGATCAGTGATTCCCAGACCTAAATCTGGAGCAGCAGTTTTCCCTGTTTTGTAACAGGTTAGTTTATGCTTTAAGTAATTATCACAGTCTAAGTGAGCTGTTGGGCGCTTTAATTCTTTTTCTTTAATTTATAACAAAACTAGAACTTTTTTACCAAAAACATCCTTGAGGTGATTCTAAATCTTTTTCTGGTGTGGTTATGTCACACAATCAAGTATGACATCTGTATCTTTATAGACTGTGTGATTGATTTGCAAGATACTGTAAGATAAGTGCATTCATATCCACTATACTGGTTATTATATTGTATATTGTAAATGAAATTATCTGATCTACCATAAGGCAACTGAGCTTGTGACTAAGGATACAGCGAAGATGACTGAAAACGAGGAGGAAGAAGAAGAGGTTCGACCGCCGATGGACTTGTTCAAGGCCATCTTTGCCAGCTCTTCTGATGAAAAAAGCTCATCTTCATCTGAGGATGATAGTGGTGAAGAGGAGGGGCAGGAGGTGGAGACCCAGGCACATGTACAACTTCTCACAGCTGTCAACACTATTGCCCCGCCTGTTTTAACTCCGGCTCCTCCCACCTCAAGTCTGAGTACTGTGAAAGGTAGTTGCTTTTAGCATATGGGAGGAAATTGTATGGTTTTGATATTAAATAATATATATAAATATTCCTGTTTTATTCCAGCCTAATATTAAAGAAAAAAGTTAATATTATAATAGAAGTCATTGGGGTATTTGCTGAATTTCATAGAATACAAATCTGACTAACATGTTCTCAATAACAGCAGTTCTATAAACTTATCTATAAATGTATTCTTTGTAAATGGTCATTGGCCATCGGAACTCAATCATTTTTATTTTGTTTTATTTTCAGAACCTAAGCCTCTTTCAGAAGAAGGAGAGAAGAATGGTGTGTCATCTGCAAGTTCTACGCGTCCTGGAGAACCTGACAGTGAGGAGTTTGGACCCAGACTACCCCCTCCTGGTTAGTCACTACTCTGGTGTTTCCTAACCTTAGTCCTATAGGTACATTGCCCTGTATTTTTTGGGGGTGTTCACTGTGCACAGCAGTTACAATTACAATTAATCAACTCATTAACAAGCCCCTACTGAGCTGAAGTGTGTTAAGGAAGGGAAATGTGCAGAACAGTGTGCCTCTAGGACCAGAATAAGGAAACGCCACTCTCCACTGCTAACAAGTTGGGCTGCATTCCAATTGTCAAAAATGTTACCTTTCTTTATAACTGTGTTTTATTAGCCTGAAAAAAGAATGGCCGATTGGATAAAGAAAAGTCTCTTTAGAGCAGTGTGTTATGTATAAAATGTAGAAGTCAGCAATTCCAAAATAAAAGTAAAGCTTGTCTATGGCTCAGTTTATGCCTACACAGCAGGGCCAGCAGTTTGTCTTCTATTCTGTTAACAGGAATGAATGAAACTCCCCTACTTCTTGATCCCAAATTGTGTCTGTTATTTTGCATTAAAATCAATTTGTAGTCTTTAAACAAGGAAAAGAAAAAAATTTAAAATCTGTTCCTGTCTCTCCCATCAGGGCAAGTGTTCCCATCCTCATCATCAGCACAGCAGGAGAAGCTGAAAAAGCAAACCAAAGAGAAGCACAAAGCCAAGAAAGAGCTGAAACACCATAAAGAGAAAAAGGTAAACCAGACCACTGTTTCCATGGTAACATCGAGGAAGTTTCTGTTCATCCTATTCCATTTATTCTCATTCAGTTTGTTCTTTTCTTCATTCTCATTCATCAGCATAAGAAGAAAAGCAAGAAGCAAAAGCATAAAGGAAAGAAGAAGAAGAAGAAGAAAGTGGAGGAGATGGAATCTAGCTCAGATGACACTGACTCTGAGAGTGATGATGATTCTGAAGCAGTATCTACAGACGACCTGCTACAGAGGTCAGTAGTTTTTTGTCTTATCCACAGTGCTTTTCAATTTTGGTTTTCATATAATAACCAACTGAACTTCACTAAGTTTGTGTTTACGGTTTTATGTGTTAATTATTTTAGTGTTTAAACATTGGCTTTGAAACTTAGTGTCTCTCTGTCCCCCACAGATTAAAAACCCTCCGTGGCAAGAAGTAACTGAATAATTTTGAAGACTTGGTCTACTTGTCCTCCATGAGGATTTCATTACAGTGCAAAATAATTTGATTGACAGCAGAAGTATAATAAAGTTACTCTAAGATGATTTTGTTCCTCTTTTTGTGTGTGTGTATTATAAATATTTATTTTGAATATTTATAAATAAATATTAAATATATATATTTATAATAAATGCACCCTTTGTGAGACAATTATAAGGCCGTTAAAAAGAACAAAAAGTTACAAAGAATTTAGGTCTTTCACCCATACTGAACACTATATTTTGTAGGACAAGGCTGGACATCACTGTTGAAAGCCATTGCCTTTGAGCACTCAGGAACCATCATATTACTTTGATGCACTTCAGAAAACGGGAACGAGTTCATCTCAAGTGGACATAACCTTGGAAATGTTTGCAGTGGTTAGATGAGAATGATGTTGAGCTCTCTGTGCCAAAAATGAAACTGACCATCTAGACTGTTATCGGCAAAAGATGAAAAGCCAACATCTGTGATGGTGTGTGGGGGCGCATCAGTGCCCATGGCATGGATGTGAAGGTCTCACCAATGTGTTTTGGGATTTCATTGAAACACAATGTGGCATATTTCCCCGTTATTTCAGCAAGGTGATACGAGGGCTTGTTCTGCACATGCTACAACAGCAATTCTGAGTAGACACCAAGTGTGCATGATTGACTGGCCTTCTAGCAGTCCAGCTTTGTCTCCTCTTGAAAATGGAGCTTCATGAAGAGGGGAATCAGACCACAGCCACCAAGTTTTGTATAAAGCAGGAATGGCTAAAAATATCATTGCATAATAGGAATAGTTTTTTTCCTGACATGGTGACCCTGCTGAACTCCACATCACATCAACATTGCATTGCATTCCGCACTGTCTCTGCAATTTCTATTTTTTTGCATGTCACATGCTTAAAAACTAGTTATTTATACTATACATATACCATTCTACATATTACTGCATATTTATCCAACTACTGTACATATAGCTATACCATACATATATCATATTTGCTCATATTGCACATATGATTCTATTCAACTCTGCCTACTTTACTATTTATATTGAATGCACTGTACAAACCTATAATCTGTATACTGCCCTCATACTCTAACACTGTACATACTTTAACAACATAACTATGCTGCATGTTCAATTCATTTATACTGATCTTTGCATTTCTGTTTAAATGCTAACTGCATTTCACTGGCTCTTATACTCTGCATAATGACAGTTGAATCTAATATACACTCACCTTCTACTTTATTCACTTTGTTTAATCAATTGTTAACACAAGTAGCTACCGTATACTGAATGTATTAAGGAATGTAGACATGATGAAGACAAGCGGCTGAAGCAGCAGAATAGGAAACAGGGGATTTAAGTGACTTTGAACGTGGCATGGTTGTTGGTGCCAGAAGAAACTCCAGCTGTACTGGGATTTTCATGCACAACAATCTTTACGGTTTACAGAGAATGGTCTGAAAAAGAGAAAATGTCTAATGAGCAGCAGTTATGTGGACACAAAATGCCTTGTTGATGTCAGAGGAGAATGAGCAGACTAGTTCAAGATGATAGAAAAGCAACAGTAGCTCAAAAAACCAATGGTTACAACCAAGGTGAGCTGACCATCTCTGAAAACCCTACACGTTGAACCTTAAAGGAGATGGACTACAGCAGCAGAAGACAACACCAGGTGCCACTCCTGTCCTGAACAGGAGTCTGAGGCGACAATTTGCACAGGTTTACCTAAATAGAACAGTACAAGATTGGAAAACATGGCCTGGTCTCAATTTCAGCTGCAACATTCAGTTGCTAGGGTCAGAATTTGACATAAAGCATAGATTCATCCTGCATTGGGTCAACAGTTCAGGCTGGTAGTGCTGGTGTGATAATGTGGGGGACATTTTCTTGGGACACTTTGGGCCCTTTACTACCTACTAGCAGTCCAGCATTGTCTCCTCTTGAAAATGGAGCTTCATGAAGTGGAGAATCAGACCACAGCCACCATTGACTGCTCAGCAGCTGAAGTTTTGTATAAAGCAGAATGGCTAAAAATGTCATTGCATAATAGGAATAGCTTTTTTCCAGACCTGGTGACCCTGCTGAACTCCACATCACATCAAAAAACATATTGTACTCTGCACTTATTTATTTGCATGTCACATGCTTAAAAACTAATGCAAACATTATTTATACTATACATATACCATTCTACTACTGTACATATAGTTATACCATACATGTAACATATTTGCTCATATTGCACATATTCAACTCTGCCTACCTTACTATTTATGAATGCACTGCACATACCTATAATCTGTATACTGCCCTCATACTCTAACACTGTACATACTTTAACAACATCACTATGCTGCACGTTCAATTCATTTATACTGAACTTTGCACTTCTGTTTAGATGCTAACTGCATTTAAATGCCACAGTCAACCTGAGTATTGTTGCTGGCCATACCCATCTCTTCATGAGCACAGGATACTGCACCATGTCACAAACCCGAAACTAGCCAGGTGTACCTATTAAAGTGAACGGTGAGTGTATATTGGTATTTAACATTTTTGAATGGTTACATTGTGTAGCTGTAATATACAGCACATCCTTCTTCAGCTAAACTGAGCAGCCGACCGTTTCTAGGGTCCGTTGCTAAGGAAGCGCGTGACGTGCGCGCGCCATAGCTTAGTGAAAGTTGGTAGGAAGTGTAGGGCCTGAGCTGCTGCCAGTGATGGAGCTCTTCACTTCATCTGGCGGAGAGAAAAGACGACGTAGCTACCCTCTATAGAAAAATGTCCAAATGGATCCTCTGGCGCTCGAGAAGCAAACATCTGGAGAGAAAGGGGAAGACGCTGTCGCCCTGTGGGAGCACGAGGCGCTTTCGAGGGTGTGTTACATTATCATCACGCACACTCTTGCTTTATTGAATAATAATGCGGAGTCTAAGAAGTCCCACGTGTAAGAGTTTTGTTCGTTTGTTTGTGTATTTGTTGTTGTTTTTTTTGTCAAAGTGGCTCAGACCTATATGTTCATCCATTTTCCCTGATTCCAGCACATCAACTTCAGGAGCTGACTGTTCACTTGCTGCCTAATATACCAGAACCCCCCTGACAGGTGCAACTGTAACGAAATAATACATAGTCAATGTTATTCAGTGCACGTGTCAGTGGTGTTAATGTTTTGGCTGATCTGTGTATGTTTACTTGCTTAACACTGAGGACATTTGCTGATTTCTTTTTTAAAAAGCTAATAAAATTAGTGCTATTTTTGCCTTTGTGATGACAGTTTTTTTCTCTAGTTTTCCAGTCGTTTGTGGTCATGGTTAAGGTTATGGTGATGCGCTGTCTCTCATTAGATTCCTGTGAAGGTGCTGAGGGGACATACGGGCTCTGTGACCAGCTGCCACCTCTGCTTCACCGACACCCGACTTCTCACCAGCTCCCATGACAAGACTGCAATATTCTGGGTGCGAAAAGCAAGACATTAGATCTAATACCGTATATCTTCTAATAACAGCCTGTCTCTTATTGACACCCATTTCCAATAAACGCTGGGTTTGATGTTCCGACACATAGACGGCAGGTAACACCCCTCTTCCCCCCGTCCCAACTTTCATGGGCACATGAGCTTTCACTTTCTACCTCTGTGTTTTAACATAATTTATCTCCTAAAATGTACGAAACCGCTTAAAACAAACCTCTGATTACTGAAGACAGTTATATGAGTGTAAAGTGCGTAAATCCTTGTTTCTGTTTGATATCTGAGGGTTATTGATGGATGTTAAGCGGCTCTGTTTAAACTTATTGCTGCATTCGGTGCTAAACCACTCACAGCCAATCACAGACTAGTATCACCACCGATCAGACAGAGGGATGATTTTAGCCCTGATGTTTTATCTACTGTCAAATGCGAAGAAGCTGCATGGCATTTTGTGGCCGTAAATAAAAATAAAAGAAATAAAATCACCATTCCACCTGCGAGGCGAATAATAGCCCGTCTCCAATAAAATATTAAACACCGGGCCGCCGTCCGAATAATTTTTTTTTCTCAATAAACGCCAGGGCTACTATCGGAAGATACGGTATTTAACTTATTCAGTTGTGGTCCAGCACAGTTTGAAGATTTAACTGCTCCAGTAGGGAGTTAAGGAAATCACCACAGTGCCGGGCAGTTGCAGGAGCAGTAATAGAAAACCCTGCGTTAGTCCAGGGCAGAATTATATGGCAAAATGTCTTTGTACTTCTGCCATGGGTTGATGTTCAGTGATGTTCAGTGATTATCACGACACAATTTCTTCCACTTTTTGTAGGATGTGGAGACAGGAGCTCAGCTGACCGTGCTGAAAGGTGGACACTCGGCAGCCATCACTGGGTGCTGTTTGGTCCCAGAAAAGAACAGGTAGGAAGGGAGAAAAGCAGGATAATAAGACACATATACATCCCACCTGCAATGTAAATTTCAGTTTTAATACTAATAAATATTGTGTTCAGCCCACATGTTTACAGCACCTGCCTGGTTTTATGTCGGTCCTTTTTATGCAGCCAAAACAGCTCTGACTTTTCTGTCCTAGTCAGACTCTGGTTAGCCTTTGCTCCCCAAATGCATCAGTGGGCCTTGGGTACCCAAGACCCTCTAATTAGTCCTTCCTTGGGTCATTTGCTAGGTACTAACTACTGCATACCTGGAATACTGCAAAAGACCTACTGTTTTGCAGAAGCTCCGTCTAATCTAGTCATCGCTCTTTTCAAGGTGGCTCAGGCCTGCCAGTGGTGTTAATGTTCTGGCTGATTGGGGTGTCAAAGATTGCGCATGCACAGGAAATTGTACCGTAAGCTTCGTCAAGAAGCTATTTTAAGACGCAAAGTGGCGACGCACGTCAACTCCAATATGCATTAAGGCCTTAAATAAAATGCAGTACTATTGAAAGCCTCCACCACTACCACATACACACTTTCACACACCGCAGTCTCCAGTTACACTCTCCCTGTCGGGGTCTTTTATTGCACAGCCCTTTGTTTGCACACCCTGCTGCCATGGATGCTGTTGCCAGGCAACAGTGGAAGCAGAGGACTCTCAGTGGGGCGCCTCATTGCCGCCTGCTGTAATCAGTTTCTTTGCATCAGCATCCACTCATTAATATAGCACTCAGTGTTCTTTTAATTACTGAGCTAAATGCAGATGGAAATCTTAGTCATGTAATAGAATACAGATTAACATGTCTCACATACTCTGTCCTAGGACACTTGGATTGGATAGTGAGGGAGAATGGTTTTTGGAGGTTCTGATCTCATGAAATTACAATAATATTAAATTTACCTTCCTTTATGTATATTTCCTTGCTGTTGGTTGCCAATATGTCATTATATTAATATAGAGGTATGTGATATTCTTTATAATCTTTCGTAAGGTATTTTTCTCTTTGTCTCTTCCTCAGAGTAATAACCTCCTCCTGGGACAAGAATGTGACTGCCTGGGACCTGGAGACTGGCAAAATACTGGTGAATGGTTCTTCTCACATATCTTTGTACCTCTTCTGACTATTATAATATTGATAGAGAAATTATGATGATGATGATGATGTGTGTGTGTGTGTGTGTGTGTGTGTATTTTCAGTGGACAGCCGCACAGGGTGGTTTGTTAATGTCATGCAGTGTGTCGGGGGATGGGAAGTATGTGGCCTCAGCCTCAGACACAGAAAACGGCCTTTACATCAACTGTGCCGACACAGGACTGAGACTGCATTACATGAAAGGTACAGCACTTGTGTCGTTAGACCTGGGAAGTGTGGTTCATATTGCAGTTTTTCTTTCACTGCTATTTTCCAGCAGCAATGTGACAAAAAACACAATCCTCTAACTAATAACTAAAATGATCTAAAATTACATTTGTAATGTGATAAATGAAATAATAATAGCAATTTGGTACACTCTTGATGTCTGTTTGACTGCACTCATAATGTCCATGTCATGTTACTATCACAGCTTCTATAGCAACATATGGCGCTTCAGCAGATGGGCTTCATCTGACTGTAAATGCATTTTTGTCATAACTGCAGTAATGAAAATATGGTTTGTGAAATTATGGTTAATGTTAGTTTTTGAACCTTCTTACAATTTTTCAACCAGTTGTAATGTTAAGTAAAGTAAAATTTAAAAATTAAACTTACTCCTTTTAGGGTCTGGTAGCATTTTTATTGTGTGTAATTTTTCAGCTTTCCCCCAATTATTTTTATGTTGTGTCCTGATGTATTTTTATGTATGAAATGTGTTCAAATAGATACCCAGCTGCTGTTTTCCATTTCGTTAATACATTCAGCACACTGTGTACCCATCTCCTAGGGCATCATAAGTCCACAGTAATGAGTTGTCAGTTTGACGTCCAGAGTCAGCACTTGGCCAGTGTATCGGCAGACAGATCCATTAAATTATGGGACCTCTACTCTCACAAAACCACTCTGACCATTAACAGGTACTGACGTTACTCTACTTTGTTTTGCCTGTTAGGCGTCTTCAGCTTTTCCCTCTTGAATCATTACTGTGGCTCATCTTACAGTTTCTGTAATGAGGAACAGGGGAACATACAAAGTGCTTGAAATAGTTCTGTATATTCTTGATTGACATAAATAATAATATAATAATTATTATGCTAGTAGCATCAGTAGGAAATGTTATGAGAATTTTTAATTGGAATAAACATCGGCAAGGTTAATATATATTCTTCAATTAGCCACAACATTAAAACCACTGACCGGTAAAGTGAATATTGATTATTTTACAATGGTATTTGTCAAGAGGTGTGGTACATTAAGCATTAAGGTGACTAGGTTCTGGGTTTGACTGGATCTCCAAAGCCGCAGGTCTTCCTTACTTATAAACCAATCCTCACAGCAGCATATCTCTGCACTTTACTCAACAGCAGCACTCAAATACACATCATTTATAATATTGTATAATATCTTTCAATAGTAGCCCCGGCGTTTATTCAAAAAATTATTCAGGCGTTATAAAAAGACCGGCGGTTGTTGGAGACCGGCTATTATTCCCCTTTAGAGACGGAATGGTGATGGGTATTTACGGCCACAAAATGTAGACACCCCAAAATGTCATGCAGCTTCTACGCCTGGATATTCTTTTGCATATGTTACCGCACAGAGTTTGAATGTTAAATCAAATGACTGTTTCCTTCCCATCGCTCAAACTACATCACCCTGTGGGGTTATGATTGCCGTGGAGACAAAAGGGCAAAATGTACACAAAAAAATAATAATTTTAGGCTTCCTCGATAGCATCAGACGACAAAACATTTTTGATATGAAAAGGTACTTACATTATGATTCAGGAGGGCGGAGCCCAGGTGGTACAAAAAGAGGATTAGTGTACAGAAAGTGCAGTGGGTCATTGAAGATCTTCGTCTGCTACAGGCTTCTATTGGAGACCGGTGTTTGTCACGACATGTCTTTAAATTCGGTGTTTATTGGAAACAGGCGTCAATAAGAGACTGGCTATTATTAGAAGATATACGGTAATTTATTATTTGTAATTAACTACTTAAATTTTATATATGTGCAATTTATAGTTGCAAACATAGCCTCACTAGTGAGATCCTGCTGGTGTGTTATTCCCTTCTTATTAATTTCTTTATTTTGTTTTGGGCTCATTTAGTTCATCCTTGTACATAGTAAAACAGAGTGAAAGAAATGAAAGAATATACATTTTAATCTGTAATCAGTTTTAATCAAATGGCAACAATCTAAGATGTATGTTGATTTTACAAGCAAACAGAAAATTACTCTTTGTAATGATTGTCCCTCTTCTCTGTATAGGCTGTATTTTCTTTTCAAATCAGCACACAATTTCTCACACCCTGTCTACTTCTAATGTAAAATCATTAGGATTTACAGAGGTGGGTATCTCATTTTAGCCTGCATTCATCTTTATAAATCACCAAAACTTAATGCCATAGGTTTAAGGGGGCAAGCATCTTAATAACCATCTTAATAATTTACTGTGTTAAACTTGAACTTATAGACTTTCCCTGTTTTTGTTTGTTTGTTTGTTTGATTGTTTGTTTGTTTTTATTAAAATGGATGTATAAAGATTTGGGCATGTATTTATAAAAACTTTTCTAGTGAGATGACCTTTCTTTACTTGTTAGCAACATACGCCTTGTAGCTCCAGTGGAAAATGGAAATAGGACATCAAACTGGTTTTGGCCAATTGGTTGCATTTAGGCTAATGGGTAATTTGTGCAGCTTTTGTCAAATTGCTCCAGCACAATCTGTGTTTTAGTTATGTTATAGTATATGTATATCTTCAAAATCAGAAATGAAAAGATACTAGACAGGGAAGGGGTAATAACTCAATCTATGGATGTGAGTGAGGTTTTCAGTCATGCCCTTGTCATTTACCCCTCTCAAGAGCCCACACAAACGTCATCTCCAGCTGCTGTTTCACTCACAATGGCTATTACTTGTGCACGGGATCATGGGACCGGACACTACAGCTGTGGGATGTTCAGACGGGTTCGTTCCGCACCAAAGGTGGAGTGCAGCTCAGCAAGGGTCACGATGGTAGCATCAGCTCCTGCTCCTTCTCTGAGGACGGTACTGCTGTGTTTTGTTTAAAACTTTTAACCCAAAATGTAATGTTGCTTTCGGATTTAAAGAAGCATTCTGTTCTAAAACTATTTTTATGTGTTATTTGAATGTCAGGTACATGCACTGTTAACAGTGAATTTGTCTGCTGCATGTAACCAATCATGACATCAATGAACATACGCCAGGAGGACACTTCGGCAATAGGCATGGGAAGGCACAACACACTGCTTACTAACTCACTCTTCCTACGTTTTCCTGCCCGTCCCAAAGCTTGAACCAACAACCTTTAGATCACAAGACGTAGTCTCCAGCCATTAGGTCATGATTGCCCCCTGTCATAACAGGCAGAGGTCTATAGGGCATAATTATAAATGATAAATTGTTGGATTTAAAATATTGATTTTGTTCTTCATTGCTCACTTAATTCAGTATCCAGCATGCATTAGGCAAATTCATTATAACACCACTGGGAATCCTTAGCCATGACTTTATCCTAGACTCTGATCTACAGACAAATAAATACAACAACGTTGGCATTAGCATCAGCTCACCTGTCAAATAAAATCATAATGTAAGCTAGAAGCACCCAGGGCTGGGAGTCCAGGAGAGCATGGGTCCATTACTATGCATGTTTCTAGCCAGAATCTGTTGCCTAATTTAACAAAGGCAGTTGGAACTCCCCTCCAAGCTTGTTGCATTAGCAGTATTTTGAAAAGTTGTGGTCAATCATGTTCACCTTTAAAGTACTGTTTGCACTGAGAAAGTCCTAACAAGCAAGTGGAACTGAAAGTGACTAAATTTGGGATAAATCAGAAAA
Organism: Lepidarchus adonis; assembly: GCA_037576955.1. Lineage (NCBI taxonomy): Eukaryota > Metazoa > Chordata > Actinopteri > Characiformes > Lepidarchidae > Lepidarchus > Lepidarchus adonis. Next base: position 1,639 of record JBBIGC010147785.1, on the reverse strand, counting down.
AACAGGACATTTTAAAAAGTTGTCCTCATATGCTGACATATATGAATATTTCATTTTTTCCATTGTGATGCTGATGACTATTGCCATGGTTATATAGATGCAATAAGGTTTTACCCCCAAACATAATCAGAAACAGATTTTCATAGTGCCTGAAAATATGCAGCACCTCTGTAGAAAGTGAGTTTGCATGATATTAATAGTTAAACAGATGTAAGTGGTTAAACTGATGGAGCAACGGTTACATATAGTATATATCTGTTTGGTCAGAGGGTCCCTTTAAAGAACTCGAGCAGCATCTGTGGCTTGTGTAACATTAAAATGATCTGATCTCCAGCTTCAGTTCTCGTGTCTGGTGCATACGACAGGACTGTAACTCTGTGGGACATGAAGGGGCCGTGTAAAACCCTGGTGCTAAAGGTAAACTGCAATATTTTTTTATTTGTCATTAAAAGAATCAAATTAATCAGTTAATCTCCTCAGTTGTAATTGCCATTTTGTGTAAATAATGTTAGAATTCTTTTTGAAACTTAGGGCCATTTGGATTGGGTGACTGATGTCGACATCAGTACAGATAAACACTGGGTGATCTCCTCCTCAAAGGTTCATAATTATTCATTATCAAATGACTAATAGGACTCAAAGGATCTGTGTGATATTATCATTAGTACTGTAGGTTTCAGGTGATGGACTTTATGCTGTGATGGTTGTTTTTGACTAATCATGGCAAATTGTCAGACAGATTTATTTGTAGAGATACAGATGAAGATGTGGTAGAAGTCAACAGCTATGCTCCTTTTCCATGCTAGTGTCCATTTGCTGTTTAACTTAGACGCAAATGGGTTTCCCACTTATTATTCAAAATGTCTGCATAGTTCAGTTGAGAAATAATGAATCTTTCTGAGTGGTTTCATGTGAAAAGCTTTGTTCTAGAGAAAGAGTCAAAAGTGTTCACTGAGGTGATGATGGAAACAGTATCTGAAACATCAAGACTTGATGATGGAGTGACATGCAGGATATTGTAGGGCAAAAGAAAACCTGTTTTGTCATTTTCCATGATTTTACCACCATTATACTGTTCAACATCACAAACTTCTGATCCAGTCACTGCCATTGCAAAGAAATGAGTATGTTTCTGTCATCTATCCATTTTCCAAACTGTGTATCCATCCATTTACCAAACCACGTATCCATCTATTTACCAAACCACGTAGCCACCCATTTATCAAAACCATGTATCCATCCATTTATCAAAACCACGTATCCATCTATTTACCAAACCACGTAGCCACCCATTTATCAAAACCATGTATCCATCCATTTATCAAAACCACGTATCCATCTATTTACCAAACCATGTATCCATCCATTTTCCAAACCACATATCCATCCATTTTCCAAACCATGTATCCATCCATTTTCCAAACCATGTATCCATCCATTTACCAAACCACATATCCATCCATTTACCAAACCATGTATCCATCCATTTTCCAAACTATGTATCCATCCATTTACCAAACCACATATCCATCCATTTACCAAATCATGTATCCATCCATTTACCAAACCATGTATCCATCCATTTTCCAAACCACGTATCCATCCATTTTCCAAACCATGTATCCATCCATTTTCCAAA
>JBBIGC010147767.1:0-18888 GCA_037576955.1 Lepidarchus adonis | reverse complement strand
ACACACACACACACACACACACACACACACACACACACACACACACACACACACACACACACACACACACACGGCTGCCCCCACCACCACCTTGACAGAGGAAAAGAAAGAACTAGGAGAGCATTAGCTACATATCTGCTATGGAGAGAAAGAGAATGAGATAAGGAGTAGGTTACTGAAGCTACAGGAGAAACCTTGCCCCCCCCCCCCCCCCCATCCCAGGCTAAAGTGAATACCTGTGTAGTGTTTGGAGGAGCTGAGCTGGGTGAGCGTTTCTCTCCAGTTAGAGTACCAGGGAACGCTCGCTTTGACCGAGCGGTCTGGGAGAGGGAGAAAGAGGCAGAGAGCCAGAGAGTCCAGTTAGAGAATGGTCAGAACATCTGCAGGACAACAAAACTCCCCTAAACCTTCCTTAGCAAGAAGATACAAGACCTCTTCACAATGGTCACAATTCTAGGAGCTCATGACAATACACCACAAATAAGACACAGGAGCTGTTCTAAGGACCAGACTCACCAAGCCTAGAGAACCAACACCTGTTCATGTTTGAACTTTACCCTACATTAAAAATAAAGACCATTTTTTACTTCCACCATTTTGAAGACACTTGTTTCATTGGGACAGTGATGGTCACCTTGCAAACTGCAAAAGTCTGATTAAGCCAAGTCAAAGGTCTGAATGTGAAACCACTATTGGCTTAGTGAGAAAGTCAACATAAACATGACTATAAAAATACTAAAATAAAACACAAAATTAAACAGTGAAATTCATAGCTGCATGGCAAAATGCAAAATAAATAAGACAATCAATGAAACGAGTGACTATCCCATTATTTATTTAGCTTCTGTGTTAAAGCATCTTCCATGCATGTCATCAAACAATAGAACAGTAAATATTTTCCTGTAGAGAACACAATTTTCACTTACAAATGTGGACATTAGATTAGCAAAAGCAGTTTTAAATGAGCATTCCTGTGGACAAACTACTAGCATAACTACTAGCAATGGCATTGAAAAATCAGGTTACATTGTGATAGAGGCATTAGCTTGCTTTGCTCTCTTTCATTCCTCTCCTTGTGTTCTTTCTCTCATGGCTGACTGCCTACACCAATGTAATACGCTCAATCGGACAAAATAACATCACAGATAAAACGTGAACGACAGCAAAGAGAATGGAAGCAAAGAAAGAAACCATAAACATTTCTCTAATTATTATTATGCAACCTAGAAACACTTTTCTTCCTTTAAATGAACACAATTAACACAACCTTTCAAAAAGCAGGTGCTGATCATCTTCCAGGTACATTTGATTAGTTTCAAATTATATTTCGTTTCTTGAGCGAGCAGCATTATAAAATAAAAATTGTAGGCTCGCACTATACTAACGCATTACTTTTCACACCACCATACCAAAACAACTTCAAAACTTATAAGAATAGTGCAGCAGAATATTGCCTATAGAACAGTACAGCAGTAACAGGAGCCAGAAAGTAACGGCTGTACCATTTAAGGTGGGGTGGCTCCATCAAATTTGCAAACTTATGGCACATATACACTATAAAACCAGCAGATTTCATGAGGCACATCCTGTAAAACCCTCATTGACCTGATTAGAAAAACCAAAACCAGCCCAGTATTTCTCCCTGTGGCTAAATGAGGACAATCTTCAGGAGCAAAAAGATCTGAGATCAGAGTTGGAGCTGTCCAGGAGCTGAAAACTATTCTGACCTGAGCATGAGGACTCACCACCCACACAACTCCACTACATATGTTTCATCACATCAGTTAAGGAACGCAGGGATAATTGTGGGACTGGAGCACACGGCACTGAAATTAGGATCTGGGTAAATAGTTTGTATTTAAAAAAGGGAACTGTGGAGAGGAATGGGGTTAGAGCGCTGAGGAAAAGTCACAGCAGATTTTAGAGTATTCACACATTCAAACACACTCTTCATATGTTAAAGGGCCCACATAATGTAGAACAGAAAATGCCTGTCTTTTTAAAATAAGAGTAAACAGTGTTTAACTTTCATCTTTCATGGGTCTTTCAGTCTAGGGATGCTCTGATCAAAGTCTATTCGTGGCAACATCTCTTCAAACCCGGCGTTTATTAGAAACGGGCGTCAATAAGAGACAGGCTATTAGAATATGCAAGGATGCAAAAATGACAAACAACCAGAAACGTACTCGTATTTATTGTTCTGGACGAGCAACCCATCACGTGTGTTGAGAACAAGGGATTCCGATACCTGATCAAACTGCGGAAGTTTGTCATTGCAGATTTTGTTCAGATATATACCACAGATATATATAGTGCACACTGGTTGAAAAGTTGTTCGCCTCACAGTGCAGTGCTTCTTAAGAAAATGTTTGTGCTATGACACGTTCTGTTGGCTAAAGTGCTTGTTTTAAAGTGCTTTGCGAGACAAAACCAACAACATGGTAAGAGCCATTGACAACATGGGAGTGCACAGCTTAGAATGCACTGCACATAAATTCAGCTTGTGGTCAAGCTTGTAGTGTGAGCGATGCCATTGCAAGTAGCAGACAGATTACGGGGCACTTTAAAAATTACAGGATATCCAGATCGCAGTGCAAAAGCTGCCTAAACGCCTGCAACAGTACGTCAAAACAAAGTGGAACAGCAATTATTTGTTTTAATTTTTTAAAATGAATTTAACAATTATTGTTTTAATTTAACATGTATGTATTAGTTACACACAGCTTATTAATTAAACACTGGTATCGGATCAGTACTTCGTATCGGCCCATACTCAAAGGTCAGGTGCTGGATCAGTGCATCCCTAGTTCTGACCATATATATAACAGGCTACATAACAACAGCCCAATCTGAATTGATAGTTTTTGTTATGTAAAGTCAAGACAAGCCAATCAGAAAACAGTGCATTTACAAAGGTTAGAAATGAACAGGCCCTTTAATGCAGAGTTCATGCTAATACACACTCTTAGTGTGTGGGTCACAGTGAGCTCTTACCAGAACGTCATCCGTGTGTGAAAAAAAAAGGGGGAAAACGAGCAAGTGAGAAGAAAAAAACAAAAAAGTCATTATTAGACTTAATTTCATGACAAGGTTGAATACAGCAGATTTATGAAGAAAAAAATCTGCACTTTTAGTTGTTTTCTGATCTTGTCTGGCCCCCTCCAGCTGTGTGTGTGTGTGTGTGTGTGTGTGTGACTCACCACTGATGTTGAGGTCGTAGTCCCCGGCAGTGATGACGTTAGCAGGGAGCCCTTCAGGAGGCTGACAGGCCGACACAGCTTGGCTCAGGAGCTTGCGGACCTCACCAGAGTTTGGTGGCCGAGTGTTCACCCCCGTCACACTGATCCGCAGCCCCTTCACAACCACAACCTGGTTATTGGGATCACGCAAGTGGCCTACGGTCCAGAAAAAACAAGACAGACATAAAGCAATCAATGAGATGAAAGTCAAACATTGGATTTATTCATCTGATCAGTCCATCCTGTATGAACAGTTAGCTTTTCTGTAGGACAAAGAGTGACTTCAAATTCACACATCAGTGCAGAGCAACCACAGAAACCTCTGACTGACACGGAACCGTTTCAGGCAGGAACATCCCCCACACCCCATCTCCTTTCTCGTCAGTTTAATAGAGGGTTTTTTGATTTTACTTTTTACTTTTTTTTTTAGGGTTTTTAAATGTGATTAAAACAGATCTGCCTTTTCTGTCACAAGTTCACCATGACTCCACCATCATCTAGCCTCCAGGACAATCCCAACCAACTATGAATTGTTAATGATAAATTCATTTGTTTTGTCTTTAAAACATTAAAAATTAAACTTAAATAAAAAATTACTAGGAGCGGTGTTCACTTCCTACACATGGAATACCGCTTACACCAGCCCTTCTTAAACAAAAAATACGAAAACACATGACGCTTGTATCAAAACACTCAAGTAGCATAATCTGTGCTCGTATTAATATAGCCCCACCCTGAATATTACAGATCTGTTAGCCTGTTATATCACTAAGAGCCTGATGATGTGTATGAAATAACAACAAAAACAATACATTCAGTTCATTTTAAGGTAGGGAAAGGACGAACAGTCAAAGTTCTGATGAAAGTAAAAGGCTAAAGCACTAAAATGTGTCCTAGTGACGCCCGAACAGATCAGACTATTTGAACCTGACAGACGCGAAGTTCAGAGATACAAGGTGAAGCAAGGCTGTGCTCTCGGTCTTCACACAAAAGCAAATGGAGAGCAAAATATTCTGGCAGATTGGATGATTTTAAGTTCACAGCAGATTTGAATATCCTAAGCTGGACTGGGTGAAGTTTCAATGCACACATGCACTCAAGTGACAACTTCTAAATAAAGATGCATAATCATCTCTGTGTGTGTGTGTGTGTGTGTGTGTGTGTGTGTGTGTGTACTCGAGTGCTGTTCAGGACTCGTTTTCTGTCCGAACCCGAACCGCCTCTGATAGAGCAGAGACCGAACACGACATGCATTTGTATGTTTCTGTCTGAACTCGATTGGAATTTGAATGTTTGGCCGACACACACAGCCAAGTTATTATAAAACTCTTACATTTAATTTTTTTTTTTTTTTAAAACACCACGCTAGTGTATCCTACCTTTATTAAACAACTGTTAAAAAAAAACCTCAATGATGTACAGTCACAGGTCACAAACACGCAGTTACAAGAGGAGCCATGTCATGGCCTATTAAAAATTAAATTTAAGATTTATCACTAACAAAACTTCTATTTTCGTGAACATTTTAACTAAATAAAGAATTATTTAAACTAGGCTATTTACATAATTCAAGCATCGAGATTTAACTGGAGTTGTGTAAAATGAGGAGAATCAACACTGGAGGCTTGTGTGTTGTCCTCCTTTGATCAATGGTTCTTCCAGCAGCTGAAGTTGCGTTCGCTGCCGCTGCTGTTGTTTAAAAGCGAGAACGCCGCGGGCGAGGACACTTGGTTGCGGGGAAGAGAGATTTTTTGTGCTGACGTGACCGACCCGGAGTAACATTTGGAAATATCTGTCCGAGCCCGGCCTGGGTCGGGTAGCCATGCTCAAGTGTGCATACATGTAAGAGCAAAACCATAAAACAAGCACAAACAAAATCTGACTTTAGCAGCTAAACAGAAAACAATGTGATTAAACATCGCCCTTTCACTGCTGTCCACATTTCCAGACGTTCCTAAATAAATCTAGTTACATTAGTCTGAGGACATTCTCAGAGAAGACATGCTATGTGGCACCAAATTGATAAATGTTTCTAAGTGCTGCTGCAGAATTGTTTCTAAGAATTGCACTTGCATGGGGACGTTTCCCAGGGGAGCGACATTATCCAGGGACCAGGAGAGAATCGATTCTAAACACTGAGAGACTTGTTCCAATCAAGTTCGAAAGCTCAGGAAGATTAGAAATAAAATTCTGAGCAGTAGATGATGTTATTGTCCGCTTGATGTGATATTGTGCTTACGTGCAAATGTTATTTCTAAGATGCATGTGAAACGTTTTTATTGATAGATTCCATTGTTGGTTCTGCTTCTCGGCACGGTTCTTATCTATTCTTGATCAATTTTCTAGGTGAAGAAAAAATGACCAGGTTTTCAGCACTTCTAAATATCATGTTCATGTTTAAATAAATTATGAAGCTCCTCTTCTTGAAGAAAAAAAAAAAAGGAAAAATTATTCTGAACTGATGGGCGAGTTGAGCAGCTGACTGTTGCCTTAAAGCTATTTGTAGCAACGATCGGTCATCCTCTAAAATAAATGAAATGACTGAATATTTGCAAAACATTCATTCTCATTTAGATTTTCCACTGATACAGACATGCCGCTCTGATGGGAAGCTGTGAAACTCATGCATAGTGTGTAAAATACTCATTTCTGGAATATTAGTCAGTGTTAAAAACACATTTAAAGATGTTTCAGCATACAGATGGTTTCTCCACTGTTACTCGAGATGATTATTTAATAGAAATTGCAGATAGCATGCTGGTGAACGTAGGTTCACAGAACATGTTAGGCCCTGGGACTCCATTATAGGCTGATTCACTTGGTGCCGGTGCCGTTCTGGACCGGTTCGCAATTTTGGAACCAGTGCTGTGCTTTTCCACTGCAAAAAACGGCAAATAAGCTGTGATTACACATCTCACCTGTCGTCACAAATCTCACCTGCCGTTCCAAACTTTGGAACCGGCTGAGAACTGGAACCGCCACCGGGACCGGCACCAGTGTAATGGAAAAGCGGTAACTGTGAGCTATATCTTTATTGTTGGCAATTTCTTTCAATGTCTAAAAGATAAAGAAATAGTTGATTTTGAACATGAAGATCTGAATAATTATAAATTACAAAGAAGTCACATTTAGAATATGAGCAGTATATTCTGTGTGCATCTGAACACACATCTGTAAGTTACTCTTAACGGTCATCTCCCTCTCTGTGCATCTGTCTGCCACCTGACCTTCAGAGAGGCCTAAAACAGAGAGATCAGGCCCGGTTTACACACACACATACATATTCAGTCAGAGAGAGACAGTTGCAGAAAAGGGAGAAACCATTTCTTCCTCTCTTTTTCATTTGTCTTTTTAAATAATAAACATTTGCAATCAAACATAATTCAACGCCTTATCGCTGTGACTCTGAAAAAACCTGGGATTTTATTTGACAAATCTATCAATTGGCATCGCGAACAGGATTAGTGCAAAGACATCTGGAAGTGGTGATTTCAGCTTAGATAAACAGCTATCTTTCATTTACCTTACACTAACATGATGTAAAATCAACCTGTCATTGCTAAATAACTGTCTATACTGGACCAAACCTGACAAGCTCGATGCTGATGGCGGCAGCTAGAATAGTTTCTTTAGAAACAGGGACTACATCCTTGATCATGGATTACTAGGGTAATGACAATAAAGACTGTTCATCAAAAAACGTCAAGCATATTGTCTTAATTACGCACTATACTGAGTAAATGTCCAAACTGCTGTTATTGAGGTTAAAAGATGCAAATGTTTTCAGTGACAGGCAGGAGGGTTTGTAACTTTATAAAACCGGAACCGCTCAAACGTAGCCAAACCCGACTGCAGAACTGAAAGAAATGGAAGAGCGATTGCGAAACTGTAAAAGTAATGCACAAATTCGACACTACACAAAACCGCAGTGGCGTATCACAATAAATAAAAGCTCACTCTTCTCTTTGTCACCACTACCGGAGAAAACTGTGTTCCTTCGGGATTAGCTTGTGTTTATTAGCTAAGGAGGGTGTAGCCGGGCGCCTAGCTTAGCAGCTAGCGCCCAAAAAGAGCCGGTGTGTGTCAAGCTGGTGGAGCTCCTGTACGGGGCCTAAGTTCAGTAGGAAACGAAACAAGTGAGCTACTCGTTAAAGAGCAACATGACATCTGATATGGGTAACATGACCGTTCAGGTAACCGACAGGCTGAGCGGAGGAAGCAAGAGGGCCGTGAGCTGCTTCTGCCACCAGCCGAGTGACTGAGGGGAGGGCGCGCGCTCTGGGCGTTAGCAACATGCTAACCAACTCCAGACGACTGTTTTCCGTCGGCCCGTGTCCGCGAGCGCAACAGCAGATTAAAGGGAGACAGCAGGACCCTTACCCTCAGAGGTCAGCCGACAGAAAGGACGCAGGAGCTCAGGGAAACTCAGATTGTTCTTGCGGGTCACTCTCTCCGCGTCTTCGCTACACAGGACGGCCACCATCGGCACAAAAGAGTCCTGGATGAATTCCTGCACAGACTGGGCGCACTGGGCCATGGCGCCGCTCCACCGAACAGTCTGAACAAGAACCGGGAATCAGACGTGTCGGACGAGCGCGTACTACCGAGCAGGGGGAACCGCTTCAGAGTTCAAAACAAGTCCCCTACTGACAGCCCCCAGCAGCCATGTTGGATTCTACAGCCCTGCTGATCGATTTAATTACCGACAAGCACCGCGGCTGTCAGGTGATCGCGGACAAGTCCCCTGTCGTTCATTTTCTTCAAAATAAAACTACAGAACACGAGGAAAATAAAGAAATTACAAAATTAAAGTCAACACCTGTAGAACGAAATAACTCCGTCATGTTATAGAGGTAGCAATACGTAGGCGTATATATTGCATTTGACTGTGTATTGGCTGTTAAAATAACAAATATTTAATTAACATATTAAATAAATATTTTTAAATACGATTTTTGAATATTATATCAGAACTTGGTGAATTGCTGTTTCTGGGATTTAATTGACTGTGAACATTTTTGAAATACTTTCACTTACTCCCAAAACTTGCTTGGCAGTACAGGAAAAGTCCATTGGTTTGTTTGTTTGTATGCCCTTTATTCTGTTGAGTTTTCAGATTTTGTTTTGTTCATTTTTGTAATAAAGCACAGAGAAAGCTACTGTCTAGCCCAATGTAGTTGAATTCCTGGTCTAACTCAGTAATACAACAAACACCTGCTAACCAATGAAAATGAAAAGTGTTTAATTTTGACACTGGATTGGAATTCAGTGAAGTCAGTTCTGTCTCTGTGGTGTCATGTGGTGGAGCCAGTCAGGTAAAGGTATTTACATGTATGGCAAGCTCATCCCACATGTTAACGAGAATCAGGAAGTTACATACTTACAACAGCTGTGTAAGAGAAAAAAAATAGAGAGGAGTATAAAGCGTGATTGTTTTGCTTTCGATTATGAAACGTTCAGTTAGTGGAAATGGAGAGTTGTGCACCTGAGAACGAATGCCCGGTGTGTAAGAACACGATACAGAATCCATCAGAACCATCACCATGCTGCAGAAAATTGTGAGTAAACACCAGGACACCCTTCTCTTTACTTATATATGAAGATATATGAAGAGCTTGATTTAATAAAGTTTACTTATTATAATGTTTTGTAGTATATTACTTTATAATTTGTTGTATGTAACTATCAATTTGCATATTGTATACCTCACTTTAAATTACATTATTGTTGCAAGTTATTTATGATGATAATAATAATATATCAAGGATATCTGAATTGAGAATTGATGCAGGTAAACTACCAATAAATATAAAGCAAAAAAGATACAGTAAAAGCGCACACTCTTATTTACAGTTATTTACCCCCAATGCAATATTTGTCTCTTTGACAGTATTCTTTAAGAAGATGACTGGTTATTACGGCATAAAATTTCTTTGTTAATCCTTTATACATAAAACCTGTTGACTGCGTATGATTCCTGATGAACACCTGTTTTCCGGGCAGTTTCAAAGTGAAAGTATTTTCTGTGGGGAAATTCCATTACATATTAACACATCAGCAGTGATGATACCAAAGTGCTATATTTAACCTTACAGATTACCTTTCTGACACTATTGTATATAAGAATGGATATATATATATATATATACACACACACACACACACACACACACACAGAATTTTGTTAAACCTTTTCTGCATGGGTGTGATAACCTAGTTTAAGTTAATTTTTAGTTTTTAAGTTTAGGGTTTTAAGTTAAGTTTTAAGTTTAAGTTAAGTTTTAATTTTTAATTTAGTGTTAAGTATTTAGCCTAATAATCTTTAATTATAATCTCTCTCTCTCTCTCTCTCCCTCTAGATTTTGTCAGTCTTGTCTGACCCAGTCAGTCAGAATAAGACAACACTGTCCCCACTGCAGATCACGAATGCTTGGCCAAACCTTTGCATTTACTGTGTGTATCTTTAAATCTTCCATTTTGAAATGTTCATCTTGACTAGCTTTTACAGATATGGAGATGTTATATTCCATTTTTTGTTGTTTTTTTGTTCTTTTCAGCTAATTACACCTTTAATACAATTTGTTCTGAGAATATGTCATTTAGCTATGAGGAGGTAGTTTGATGTTAAGATAGTCTCTGTTATTTCTATCAGTCTGTCAGGATTCGGAGAGTCCGCTTGCCCGGGCTTGCTGCCAGCAGTGAAACGTTCGGTTCTGTACAACCTGTTGGTAACAGCATACAAACGTGAGCCATATTAATTAATGGTTAAATGACAGTGACAGAATAATTTACAGAATTATCTAATAACAGATCTTCATAATAATAACTCAATATTAGAATAGAATACTGAAATATACAATACTGAAAATAGTTAATAGCATTGTAGAGTAAAGATGTTTCTGAAGTTTTTCAGCATTTTCTTTGTTATATGTTCATTTACAGGCTCATTAATCAGCTCAGAGATGCACGAATGCAAATGCAGGAAGTACAGGTGTCCACTCCTTCAGAAGCTGCAGCTCCAGCTGCACAGGCCACTCCTCCTCCTCCTCCTCCTTCTTTACATTTGCTGAGGCCAACTCCCAGACCACGTCTTCTAGCCCAAACACATGCCAGTGAATTGATCAACACAGAAACGTTCGGTTCTGTACAACCTGCTGGCAACAGCATACAAACGTGAGCCATATTAATTAATGGTTAAATGACAGTGACAGAATAATTTACAGAATTATCTAATAATAAATCTTCATAATAATAACTCAATATCAGTCGGGGGATTTAAAGATTAAACTATGATTGAACTACAATACTGAAAATAGTAAATAGCTTTGTAGAGTAAAGATGTTTCTGAAGTTTTTCAACAGTTTTTTGTTATATGTCCATTTACAGTCTCATTAATCAGCTCAGAGATGCACAAATGCAGATGCAGGAAGTACAGATGTCCACTCCTTCAGAGACTGCAGCTCCAGCTGCACAGGCCACTCCTCCTCCTCCTCCTCTTCCTTCTTTACCTTTGCTGAGAAGGCCAACTCCCAGACCACGTCTTCTAGCCCAAACACAAGCCAGTGTACTGATCAACACTGCTACTCAACCTGCCCCTGCCATTAACCCAGTTCCTTCTGCACCAGTGAACCCACCCCAAGCACCGTCGACTGGTCGAGCAAGTGTCCCCCCTCTTGTTTTACCTGACTCTTCATTTCATGAGCTTGATGAAATGTGAGTTTGCTGCTGCACTTTAGTGCCTTCGATAACCAGTTACATAAAAAACACTTGGCATTGCAGAGAAATTACACTCTCACAAATTATACTCTTGCATTTTCAGCCTAATTTGTACCTGATATTTGGTTATAGTATTTCATAGCACTTTAAGGGCCTATAGAAATGGAAAAAATATTTAAAAATTAAATAATATAATATAATATAGTATATAAACCCTGTAAAGTTTCAAATGTACCATCCACTACCCAGTGCACCGGGTCCATATATACAGTAGATACTAATATGTAAAATCACATCACAAATTTACTGTTTGTAATGATGTGACACTTTTACATATATCTGCCTGAGCTGTTTAGCTTTGCCCATCCACAGTGAAGTTACACCAATGGCTTGAGTCAGGAAAATTTTATTTTTTTTGTGCAATAAGGGCATTAAATTTGAATTCACTCATTTGCATAAATCAGTCTTAAAGGCACAATAGCAAACTGCCTGATTAATTCTAAGACATAAAGGTTAAAAAAGTCTTCCAGTAGTAGCCCCGGCGTTTATTAAAAAAATTATTCTGACAGCCCGTCGTTTAATAGTGACAGTGGCTACTATTGGAGACGTCTATTTATATATGTTCTTTTACATTTACTATACATTTCTTTTGAGCCAATGGTTTTTGTTCTTTTACCAAACACTTTTGGCTGCAGATTAGGTTAAATGACAGTGTTCAAAGTATCAATTTATGTTACAGTGAGAACTGTTTTACTCACAGGGCATGGCGAACTGAAATTGCTTTCATGGAGAATGCATCCAGACGACCCTCTGGGTAAACAACTCATACTTTACAGTTTGTACAGAATTTTGATTTCTGTCTTATTGTTTACTGACACTCAAATCGGATTCTCCTTTCTCTGTTGCCCACCCGCTGTCACTCAGCCCAACTGTGAGAACTTTCAGTTGTCCATACTGCCAGCTGAGTGGACTGGATGATCTAGATCTGCGAGACCACTGCAACGACAACCATCTCAGTGACACCAGACGTGTGGTCAGTGACAGTTAATTATGTCATTTTGAATCATGTCCACTTCAAATTATGGAAAAAAAGAAAAGGTTTTGTTCTGACAGTGATAAAATGATAATATGTGACTTTGTTAATTGTGGTATTCATTTTGCTTGGCTAGAGGACAGAGGCGTAAGACTCTAAACGTGTCTTCTGTCTGTCTGTAGGTCTGTCCTGTGTGTGTGTCGTTGCCTCATGGTGACCCACTGTATCAGAGCAGGGATTTCATTGGTCATCTCAACCTGCGCCACTGCTACTATATTCATAATGTAACTGTAAGTTACACAGAGTCACATTCTGGCACTTAAGCCTTTTACACACAGATCTGAAATACAAACACACATGCAGTGTTCAAACATACCAACAGTGTCCAATTGTGTCTCTGTATTACAGAACATCCACCAGAGTGACGACGTCAATTTACAGGCTGCTATTCTGATGTCACTGACACAAGCCAAGTAGACTTCAGAATCCAAGGGCAAAAAATACCTGTGTTTGTATTTTATTACTGTACTTCTTTTGAAATATTGGCTCAGGTATTACTGAAAGCTAACACACCTTTTAGACCATCAAAGTACTTTAATCTCCAAAGCCCTGAGATGTTTTTAGTTTTTGCATTTTTCTTTTGTAAATGTACTAGTTTTACATTTGTTCAAACATTTATCCAGATTCTTATTAATGTAAGATGTCAAAACTAATTTGTCATTTGTGTAAGCACAGGCTTTGCCCATTAGTAACCACATGAAAAAGTGTATTTTAAGTGCAATAGTCTCTATAATAGTCTCTCTCTCTCTCTCTCTCTCTCTCTCTCTCTCTGTTGTGGAGGAGTTGTATCTTTTATTTTGTTAACTCTATTTATTAATTTATAAATTCATTTTATGTACTTTACACCAATCAACTACAACGTTGAAACAATTGAAAGATGAAGTGAGTAACATTGATTATCTCATTAGAATGGCACCTGTTAAGATGTGGGTTTTTAAACAGCAAGTGAACAATCAGTTCTTGATGTGTCGGAGGCAGGAAAAAAGAGCATGTTGAAGAATCTGAGCAACTTTGAAAAGAGCCATATTATGATGATTAGTGAACTGAGAACTTATCCAAAAGAGTAGGTCTACTCCAGTAGTACCAATGATCATGGATGTCCAAGGCTCATTATTGTGAATGGGAAGTGCCATTTAGTCTTGTTTACTCCCACAGAACTGCTACTGTAGCACAAACTGCAAAAAGTGATAACCGTGGCCTACTGGTTAGAGAACTGGGTTTGTGACTGAAGGGTCGTGGGTTTGAGTCCTGGAACCAGCCAACAAGCTGAGCAAGACACCTAACCCCTACTGCCCCCAGGAGGTACCACTACAATCGCAGCCCACTGCCTCTGATGAGTAAAAGACAAACGTCCCCTCAGGGATTCATGCAGCATAAATCATTTTTATTATTAATTGCAAACATTGAAAATGTTAATGATGGCTGTGATAGAAATATTACTAAATACAATTATGAATTTTATTTGACTTTTTTTGGACAAGGGAGCATTAAATAGGACTTGTAACAACAACTGGCACTTGATCCTTGTCAACAACGACCTTATGGATACAATACATTTTGATAAAGGTCTGAAATGTGGCGAAGTTACAAACACAATTCATATTTCAGCAATCAATAACTATGATGGGAAATTAATAATGGTTTGGGTGTTGACTGTATTGATGAAAGGGGTTGACCTGATTATTTTATGTTTTTGTGTATTTGTTAGGTGATGAGAATATTTGCACTAGCGCTAACTGCACTTTTCAGACAGGCTAAATCTACCTGTGCAATAAAATAGTTCAGAAATGGGAGAATATATCTTAATATGATCTGCATACATATCAGCATATTTGATGTCAACAGTAGAACTAATATTATTAACTGCATTTATGGTACCACTTACTCAATAGCAGTTAAACCAGTCATCAAAATCCTTCCTGGAAAACCTCTTATCCAGTGCAGTTCCTTTGCTTCTTTTCTGAATATATTACATAAACAAGTGCAGAGAGTATGTAGAGGAAATCACAGATTTTGGCTGTTTTAGGAATTTTCTGCTTTTCTGCTGAGAGCCTGTTTGGTATGTTTCAGTTCAAATCTTTCGTTATTTAAAATTGAGTGGAGGACAAGGGCACAAGGCTTCTCCTTATTTCTTTATTTAAGAATTATTTACATGTTTAAAAAAGCAAAACATTTTCTGTTAACTGGAGTGGTGTACTGAACTGCTTTGATTACACATGAATAAAATGTAGGACATAACACAGTGTCGCCTTTCATTTGATATGTTTTTCACAATAATTAATAAATAATCAAGTCAATGCATTGCATTTGGCAGTGAATGTAAAGAGTGTTATACGGGGAAGTCATGTTATAGGTAAGACTTGTTCAACAGTGTTATACGCGCATGAGTACGTCTGTTTTGTATGAAGATGCTAGTGGAGTACACTAGCTTAGCTTAATTGCTAGCTGCTTTATGCATGTAGCTCAGATGCTAAACTCAAACAGACATGTGTGTTAACTCTAGATCACCACGTGTTCCTCCTCTATGGAGAAGGTAGTAAAACAGGTTTTCAATTGACATTACCTGTGACCAGGAGTTCCTGCATGCTCTGTGCTTCTGGCATAAGCAGTCTTGAGCTAACTGAGACAACTACGTCAACATCATTTGGAATGAGACAGTACACTAACTGCACCATCAGTCAATGTATTCAGTAGTCTCTGCAAAATGCTTCAGCCCTCATTTTGCTTTTCTTTTAAATATTTTGTGTCATTATACGGCTTTATTATTTTATACTATATTATTATACTATATTATTTTGGTCAGAAAGCTCATGTTCCACGATTCACTCCTAAGTAAAAAATACAAAGCCTATACTGATACAATGCAAGGGCGTGATTGGTCAGCGCATGGACTTCAGATTGAGTCACGTTCTCAAGCTAAATAAGCTTTACTGTAGTGAGTTTAGTTTCCTCCAACATAATTGCCTGTTTATGATACTGCATAAAACAGTTTATCTTTTACCTTTGGAAAGAGAAGACCTTTGGTTCGCCCACTGTGGAGAATTATGACGTGGCCGACATAACATGGAAAATTCATTTCCAGTTTTCTCAAAGCTGTCTTCTTCCAGCCACATTTTACTTCTTTCTTTCTGTTTTTTTATATTAGCTCTTTTATTGAGAAAGCCCTCAGTATATTACAGTAACATGAATGTTGGTATTGCTTTTGCGGTCACATTTAAAACTTTAAAGGAAAGAGAAAAAAACCATTGGACCTTGGGTGGTGGCGGTGGTGGTGGTGGGGAGCCAGATTACAGCCACATCTTTCAGATGGAGGTTTAAATCAGTGCACCAACATATGTAGCAAGATTTATAGAAAATCTAACAAGCTTAACTAATTCCTCTGCACTTTGAGAGAGAAAGACAGCTTTTCCATTGTATAAATTCCTTGCACCATATTTATCCAATCTTCAGTAGTTTGTGGTTCAGGTTTAAGACATCTCCTCATGAGGGCCAGTTTATTCGTGGCCAGTAAAGTGTTTAACTTTTTTTTTTATCATTATCCATTTATCCACCAGTATGTTACACAGAAATATGTTTTTAAAGGTTAAATGAAAAGCAAATGGGAAGATATTTTGTACAAGTTCATGGATTTGAGACCAATACTGCTGAATGACTTGGCAATCCCAGAAAATGAAAATGAAAATCTCCCCCATATCTCCAACATGCATCCCCATATCTTTTCTGGATGAAAAATCTCATTGTGCTGTTCTAGCAAAGATCACGCCAGACATTGGATCTTGTTGTGCTCCATTGTATTTCACATTTATGGTCCCAACATTCCTCTGTAGTTGTCAGGTGACCCTCTTTTCCCATTTTGTTCCGACACAGACAGTGCTGTGGTTTTTACACAGCAGGATTCTGTTGTATGTACTTTAACTGTGCTCTAGATTGTCTTTTTACAAATCTCAGGTCGTTCAAATTCTTTTTTAGGTCCCGATTAAAATAATTTCTGACCTGTAGGTATCTGAAGAAATCGTCTGAGCCTAATTCATATTTTTGTCAAGGTTTCCTTGTGGGCTAATAAATAATAATTAGTTAAACCTTTTGGAATCCAATTCTTGAATCTATCATCAAACTGATTTGTGGTAAAGACTGAATCATATGTGTGCCATCTTAAAACTTTAGAGGCATTTTCCAAATCACAGCTCTCAATGACTATGTCAAACAGATATCATTACATGTGATATGGATTTTTGTTCTGCAATGTTGTGTCAGCTATTAAGGCTTTAACTGGTATTGTTTTAACAGTTGTCTTTTCCGCTTCTTTCCATCCCACTGTGCAATCTGGACAGCACAAACATACCAATGGTCTCAACTGAGCTGCTCAATAATATTAAAATATTTAAATCCTGAGCCATGTGAGCAGCCCAACATCAGTGGCATGATCAGTGGGTGCATGTAAGGAGTGTGGCTGGAGACACCAACATGGGCCAGTTCAACTGTATGAGCTCCCATCAGAAAAACAAACCATGTGAAACAGTAACATGGTAATTGAAACAACAGCCAATGCAAAAAAAAGTAGAAAAAGTGAATACAGTTTTTATAGCCTCTGGACTGCTTATAGCTTATGTTCACATGCTGATATTTTATGTCCTGATAAGATTGAATATCAGAAAAGACCTTCTTTTGTTTTTTATGAGGCCATTACCCCAGGACTTTGCCCTTTTTTAATTAAATAAATTTTATTGACCAATTTGGCATAAAAATGCAATGGTAATAATTATTATGTAGTAATATATCTTAAAGATATAAAATTATTATTATAATCTTACTTTACTTTCTTTGCAAGTGCATGTTTCTTTATGCATCTAGAACCATTGAGACAAAACTTAACTGGAAAGTCAATTGTTTTCCCTAAAAAGAGGATCCCAGTGCCTGTGCAGTAGTAGACAATAGTGTGACAAGCTGAATGAGTGTGTAGTACAATAGATCATCTTGCCTCTGACTAGCTAACGGAGTATAGCCTTCTTTATGTATTAATGGCTGTGGATACTGGGACTTTCTGAACAGACACAGTGAGGGAAGAGCTGTTACCAGTACTACTGTAAATTCAACAAACAAGACAATTTGTCTGTTTTCATTGGCTCATTTTGAGTGAGTTTTAAAGAATTTCTTTATTTAGCAACATTATCAGCAGAATATGATAATTTCTTTATCCATTAGCTTTACATCAATCAGGACAGTTCTGTATAACAACAGTTTAGCAGCAAAGTCCAAACTCAGGAGTGTAGGGAGTCTCCCCAGAATGAATGACATCCGAGAAAGGCGTCTGCAAGCCCACACTACCTCCTCCAGAAATGCATTGCATCTCCTCTCCTCTTCCATCTATATTCATAACAAAATATCAATAACCAGTGTTTTCACTCGTCCAGTCATAAAATAGAAGCCATTCATCATCCTGGTGGCGTTACTAACTTTATCTTTTATCTTCTTTTTCTCATGTAGACATAGACTAATCTTTATTGTCATTCATAATTGTTCATTGACAGTACAACAGAACGAAATTTCATTTACAGCAGTGCAAGTCATTTTGCAACAATAATATAAAAAATAAATAGTAGATAAGAATAAGGTTCTAAAATATTAGAGATTGCACATTTTAAACATGAGTGCAAAAGATATAATTGCACGGACAAATGATATTGCACAAGGGAGACGAGTGATGTTGCAGAGAAGACGCTAATGCAGTTCTATATAATATTTCAGACAATATACTGTATATGATATAATGTCACAAAGGAAACAAATAAATGCATTTATACTGTCCAGAAAATTATGATAATTGCACAAAGCAGGATAATTATGTCTGTGTGTCTACGAGTGGGGGTATTCCATCAGTGGTAATGCGTTGAAGACTACTGCTACAGTACTACAGCATTGTTTTTTTGTTAACCACATTTACAGTACCACTTACTCAACAGCAGCAATATTTATCATCAATCTCCTTATCAGAATCCTTCTTATCACTGCCGGGGCAATTCATTCTCTTCATTTCTGTATATAACTTACACAAACAAGTGCAGACAGTATCTAGAGATCACAGCTATGGCTTGTTATAGGTCCTTTCTGCTGTTCTACCTCTTATACGCTGAGAACCTGTGTTTGGTGAGTTTCAGTTTGAATCTTTCATCATTGATTTTTCAGTTTACACCTGTCGGAGAAACTGCTGTAGCTTTTACACAACGGTATTTTCTAGTCTAGTCAAGATATGACTAAAATATTCCAAATTGTGAGCTAATAGCATAATCAACAGTTATGTAAAAATCATCTATATTGTTCCAGTTAACAGAACGTCTTTTTATAAACAAAATGCTATAATTAAAATGTTTTTCTCTTATAGTCACATTCCTCAATCACAGGTAAGATTATATTCATATATTGCAATAATTGATAATTGTTCACGAATAGTCTTATCTTCCACAGGAAAATGACCTTTTACGTTATGTTTATTCAGGCTTTGCAGAGGTGGACGTTGATAATGGGAAAGACTTGGATATATTGGACATAAATGAAGGTCTGTTTGAGATATTACTGCTCATGTGATACACAAAACCAAAACCTTGCTCTTCATTAACACACCTTTCTGTGTAAATGTATGTGTAACAGAAGCAGGGCTTGATCTGGTGGAGGGAGACATAGTTATTGATGAGGTTGGTATATTATTGCATGTACTTTCTGTTTAACAATATACATTATAATTTCATTGCATATACATATATACATACTGTACATACACACACACACACACACACACACACACACACACACACACACACACACACACACACACACACACACACA
>JBBIGC010147719.1:1401-18893 GCA_037576955.1 Lepidarchus adonis | reverse complement strand
ATATATAATGTATGTATAAAACACAGCATATGTGTTCATGGCCTCAGGTGGTTAAAATGCAAAGAATAATTAATCCTCAGGGATTAATACAGTACATTAAAATAAAATTACATGAAATATTATTATTTAATGACCAAACATCATACTTTTGTGTAACTAGGTTTTCTTCATCTAATTTTATATATTAAAATTCTAATATTTATAAAATTAAAAGAAGGTTCACAAACTTTCAAACACCACTGTAGCTGGTGTTTTTTCTATTTCCATATATAATTGTATAAGCTCTTTATTTCTCATTCTGAGCAGGTGTTTACTGAATTCCCACGAAGCATGTTGGTGATATTGGAACGTGAAGGGCAGTTGTGGTGGGTTAAGTCCCCATCCACACGTAGCAGGGAATTTTTGAAAACATAGTTTTTCTGTGTGTTTTGGATTTTGTCCACGAACATTTTCTTTGAAATCCAAACTCTTTGTGTGGATTACGAAAAAGAACATTTTTCATCAAAACCGTCTGACTTCATCTCCTTGGACGTTGCACTATGCGCCATGTTTGTTTACACCCGACTACTGGGAACACTAATGACTCCCGCACCCTCACCCCGGCCTCTGATTGGCCAATATTGCTTTACGTTTTTGGATTATAGCACCACCTGCTGCTTTGGCTTTTGATCACATTTGACATCGTTTGTGGCATTTATGTGTGGACAGATATTTTCAAAGCTGTGCTCACTGACAGGATTTTATAAAAAGGATTTAAAGTTATTTTCTCTGAAAAAGGTTTTGTGAAGGACTTGTGTTTACAGTAAGAGCGTTTTGTCCCCTGCACAGCATCCGGAATATAATCCAGCCTGATGCACGGCCCAAGATCAGAGCGGAGGAACGTCCCCGCTGCTGGCACCGGCTGGTTTTCAGGAACGTGAGGAATCATCATAAAAGCTTTTACCACAGCTGTCGATGGCAGAGGCTCCAGCGGAGCATTACGCAACTTTGGTGCAATGCACAACACAGACGTGGACTCATCGGAAACTGCTCATAAGCCTTTTTTCCAGAGACGGCTGTGTTTGTAGGAAAAAGGAGCCTCGCTGGAGTGGCCTCATCAATGAACACATTCCTCAGAAAGACCTTCCTCTCCCGGAGACGATAACCTGGCCTTGAAGAACATTCACAACACTGACCGGTGACGAGGACAACGTTGATCAGTTATTTCATTACAGTGGCACCTCTCTGGGTGGGGGGAGCACGTGAACAGTCAGTTCTTGAAGTTGATGTGCTGGAAGCAGGAGCATAATGATGTGATGGAGCATCTCCAAAACAACAGGTCTTGTGGAGTGTTCTGGGTGAGCACTAGTTGGTACCTGGCAAGCCTCTCAGGTCTGATCCCAAATAAGAGCTCAGTTCACCACAGTCAGAGCTGAGACCTAATCAATATTAAGCAGGTGGTAAACAAAAATACTTCTATACATTCAACCCCTGGTATCTTACCTACCTTGCCTCTCACCATGAAAGGTTGCAGAACAGATTTCCTCCCGTTATTTGTTGTTATTATATATGATTTATATATTTATATACCTCATTAAGTCACCAACTTCATCTCTCACCCTTGCTACAACACGCAACGTTTCTATAGCTCGCCAAACTTTAGTCCGTCTGTTATTATTAGTCATGCTAATTCTGTACGTCTACTGCTGCTGCTGCTCGCAGCCGTTTTCTCGTTATTAACCCATGTGTGTAATGATGCTGCAGAGGCTCTTTTGAACAACCAGCAACATCCAAGAACGAGCAGCACTCATGTAGCACGTGTCTCTAGTGGAGTCCAGTATTATCTGTTACCTTTGCCGTATTCACCCCCAAAGCCTCACTCGGTGTATCTCCCCAACTTCCAATGTGAATGCTCCTCTTCTGAACCAGCCAGCGCAAAAACTCACTCGGAAGCGGAATTCCGTTTTGGGACTTTATTTCTTTCCTCAGCACAGAGTTCAGTTTCTGTTCTCCGTTCTCATTTTCAAGTTGCTGTAACTTCGCTCTGCTAACCCGTGCCCTCCTGCTAAGACTACAACTCTCAGCAAACAACGCTCCACCCCTTTATCTTACCCACCAATTTTTCACTCCACACACTACACAGTCCACAATGCATTGCGCCCCATGAAACACGGCACATCCCACAACATACCGTAAAACACAGAGTAGGTGTTCAACTGCATTCTACTACTGTATTTGACAGACAAATGCTAGAAAAAAAAAAACAAATATTAGCCAGCGCCATAGTCATGACCCACGTGATCCATTTGAATAGCTGCTTTTGATGGCATTTAAATATATTCTAATTTCAAATGAAAATAACATCATATGATATATTCTGCTGATTTTTTCTGTTTTATTTTATCAGTGTTTTGATTTAATTGAATTAGTTTTAGCAATATTAGTAGTAGATATATCGGAATATTAAAAAGCCCATATAACCATTCTTCTAGAATTAAAAAGGCTTAAAGGTTCTTTCTTGTGTTTTTGTTTTAGAGTCTGACCATCCAGGTGGAGGACGTTCGCATCCGGCCCATCCTGTCGTCCTACCGAAAGAGGATCCCCGTGACGGAGGGATACGTGGAGGTGAAGGACGGAGGGAAATGGAAGCAGATCTGTGACGAGGAGTGGAGTGCGATGAACAGCAGGGTGATCTGTGGCATGTTCGGCTTTCCAGGAGAGAAGAAATACAACATGCGTGTTTACAAGTGAGTCCATCTCCCACACACACACACACACACACACACACACACACACACACGCTAAATAAATGATAATAAGAATGTCAGCGTTCAGTGGTCACTAACACTTGAATACCACCAGGGATGTTTGCGTCTGTGCTTCATGGAGCTGCATATAATCCCTCAGAGAAATGTGTATTGTACTGTACATTGAATTTAAGAGTATGTTCTACATTTAAACAGATTTTAAAATGACATTAAAATCATATTTAATGTTAATATTATATCTAGATTAGTCCCATAACTAATACAATGCCAATTTTAAAATATACAGAGACACTTTGAAAATGGTAAATAATCTTATAAACCCAAGTTTTAGTCGCAGTAGAACATGGAAAACAAAATGTTTCAGCCATTTGGGGGAAAAAAAAGGTCATTTTGAATTTGATGCATCCACACGTCTCAAAAACATTAGGACAGGGCCATGCTAACCACTGTTAACATTCAGTATTGATTCTCATCCTGTTCCCTTGTGTACAGAGAATTCTACAGATTCTCTGGATCGTTTGACAATATTATGCACCGTAGATGATGAGATATTCTAATATTTATTCTTTGCAGTTTTCTGTTTAGGAACATTTCTCTGAAATTGTTCCACAATTTGTAGACTGTTTTTTTGCAGATCTTTACTTCTGAGAGACTCTTTTTATGCCATGTTACTGGCCTGTTGACCAAATGAATTAGAAAATTGTTTCTAGTTTTTTGTTTTAAGCAGCACTGTCTTTTCCAGCCTTTCCACTGTTGTTGCAATCAAATTCAAAATGAGTGAATATTTTTCATGTAATAGTGATCTGTCTCACTTTCAATATTTGATTGTTGTGTTCTTTGTGAATAAAATATGGGTTTATGAGATTTGCACATCATTGCTTTCCTGTTTTATTTATCTTTTACACAGTGTCCCAACCTTTTAGAAATTGGGATTGTACATATAAAATTACATAAAAATTACATTTAGAGTATATATATATATTAAAATAACAAACTCATTTCAAAATTATATTTGCAATTATTTGCATGTATTTTAAAATGACATTATGTTGAAATAAAATTTTGCAAGGAATTGTAAATTAATTTAAAATGAGCATTAAAAAACGCATTAAATGTGCACTTGCATGTAACTTCAGTACATAATCTTGTACATAATCTCCTCTTCCCCTCGCCCCAGATTGACAGACAACAAAAATGTGTTTGTTATTCACTAGCACTGGGGAACGTGTCCCAGGTCTGTTTTGTAACTGGAAAAAAATAATCACGTGTAGTTTCCATGGTTATCAGCACTGGACACACTGCTTATCTCTTTTAAACTCGTGACCAAAGCACTGACCGCTGGGTCTCTGGTCAGTGTGATGTAAAACTTGTCTGAATGGGCTTTGTTTAAGTCCCGCGGCGTTCCATACAGTGGTTGTAATGTGGACTCGTAAATCTCCAGCCTTTTCTTCATTACCATGTGGAAACCTGCTCTAAAGCCTCTTGTCAGCGATTAATCATGAACATGCGAGACTCCTGCTCAAGCTTGGAGAAGAAACTCTAAATACCTGTCTTGGTTCGGAGTCCTCCGCAATGCTGGCCTGCAACTACGTGCCTCCGCCAAAGCTTACGAAACGCGACTGTTTTTCTTAAAGCTCGTCTGCCGCTGGAGGGAACTGAGCCAGCGGCCCCTTCATAACCCAGCGGGACTGGGCTTCATCTCAATGATCTCTGGATGCCTGAAGAACCACAGCATATGCCTAGAAGCCCAACATCTGCAGCACTTCTTCTGGAATCAAGGGTATAATCAGGGGAACCCGAACCAGCTTGGTGCAGTAACAGCCTCTACTCTGCTGAGATAGCTGGAGATGGAATGACCAACAGTGAGGTCAGGTGTGGAAGTTGGACCTTTAAATGGTTCCTCAGGGAGGAAAGGTTCCCAACCATGGTTCTTGAAGCCCAACACCCCAGGACCAGAGTTGGGACCTTATAGAACCTACAAGTTTGTGATGGTTTCCTTTTACCTTTAAATGGTTCCTCATGGCTAGGTTCTCAACTATGGTTCTTGAGCCCCTCTTTGCTCAAACTGTGGATAGATCCTGCCGATGAAGTCTTTTCTTAACTCTCTCTGGTTCTACACAGCATAGGTTCTCAACCATGGTTCTTGAGCCCCTCTCAGGACCAGAAGTTTTTATTTTTTTTATCTGCCTCTGGGCAGAAGTTCCCAACCTTGGTTCTTGAACCCCTCCAAAGACCAGGGTTGGGAGCTTATGCCCTCAAACTACATAGAACCTTCTGATTATGGTTTCTTTTCTTTTCTTTTTTTACACTGAAATTGTTCTTCAAGGTATAGCTTCCCAACCCAGATTCTTGAGCTCCCTTCAGGACCAAAGTTGGAAACCTATGCCCTCAAACTTGATAGAACCTTCAAGTTTGTGCTGCAATTTTCTTTTTACCTTTAAATGGTTCCTCGGCCTTTGCTTTCAGGAACCTTTTCTCTGGTCTTTCACGCTGTACTGTTTTCAGTGAAATTTTTTTTTTTCCATCTGCTTTTTGAATCAGAGCTGAGAGAGCTGGGGTTGGGGGTGGGGTTTGGGTGGGGGTGGGGGTCTCCTTGTCCTGCTGAACGTGTGGCGTGTATGTGTGTGTGTTCCTGTCCCTTTAAGTTTGCTGTTTGACAGAATGTTCCCTGGACAGATTCCAGCGTTAGACATTCTTTCACTCACTCACACAATGAGAAACAAATGTGAGTCACGTTTCCCTTCAGTGACACTTCGGGGATGATTTTCTTTGTCTCTTATTTCACTGATTAAATGCTTTGCCTCATGCCGTCTTTAAGAGCAACACTGACTTATTATGATCATGTTTGCTGCGGAACTGGTCAAATCTTTTTGCTTACAGGCTTGGTTTAGCAAAATGTAATATTTTACACCAGTGTTTCCATTGCATTAGTTTAATCCAGGGTTCAGCCCACAGACGGTGGTTTATTTTTATTAACAGATTAAAAATTAAATCTCTTTCTCTGCTCTCCGTCCATCCTACAGAATGTTTGCCCGCAGGAGAAAGCCATCTTACTGGGATTACTCTGTGAACTGCACTGGAAATGAAGCCCATTTGTCGAGCTGTAAGCTGGGTCACTCTCTCTCGACCAAGGGCAACAGCTCATGTGGTCAGGGCATCCCTGTGGTGGTCAGCTGCATCCCTGGCAGGGCCTTCGCGCCTACACCCATGTCTGGATACAGGAAGGCCTTCAGACAGGAGGTAGGATACCACAGAGTTTTGCACAAGATGCCTGCTAAGGGTTCCTGAAAAGTGTTGGGCCTCATTCACCGATATCTTCGATTCCTTCTGAAATTTCTCCTAAAGAAAGATGTTGAGAAGTCTTCATCCGTCAGGAGGTAGACGCAAGGGCTGAATGCAAGAACATTGATTTACCAAAACAAAGTGAAACACGAGACTAAAGACCAAGCCAGACCATTCAAACAAGAACCTGAACATCTAAACAAGAACAGACATCGAACACCGCACACACGAGATAAGTACTTTACGCAGAACACATGGGTGTAGGCGGAGACAAGGAAAAGGTGAACCGAACAACAGACGGCGCTAAGACTTGAACACAAGTTATGGGGATAAACACTTTAATACACATATGGGATTTTGAGTTTCTTCTTCCCAGAAGAAAACACTGGTAAATATCAAAGTCTAGGCATAAACTCTGTAAGCAGATTAGATCGATTAGTGATTGATGCTCGTGATGCTTTATTCAACATGTAACAATATTTGGTCATATTTACAGTACTGTGCAAAAGTCTACAAACATAAAGCCATTGATCTCAGCATTGACAGTCTTTGTGCAGCGAGAACACAAGTGAATATTAGAGAAAAAGCAACAGTAAAGCAGCAAAATGAATGAAGAGTTTGATCTTTGTAAAGATTTGTAGAAGTCATTGAGATGTTGTGAGAAGAACACAGGCTTGGTTCCAGAGCTTCTCTTACATGGATGTGTGAAACTCCAGCAGAAACTGGTTTAATGGAAGGAAGGACTGATTGAGGCCAAACCAGGGATTTGATGGTCACTCTGTAACTCTGGGCTTCAATGAGGAAAGATCTGGAAATGGTGAAACCAACACACTCACACAGTCAGTTTTTACTGTGTTACTGTTATTTACAGTTATAAATTAACATTAATGTTGTGTTGGACATAAAAATGGTTTCAAATATAAAGACTTTTGCACAGTGCTGTACATTTGGGGAAAAACGTCTTGTGGCAAAAGTGAGTGAACCCTTAGGACTCTCATTTCATTTAAAGGTGAGATCAGAGTCTGATCTTTTTAATCAATGGATTGCCAGTCAGGTGTGTCATTAAGGTGACATGGTCATGGCTGTAGGGAGTGAAGGCTGATCTGATCCCAAAGAGCAGCTCCTGTTGTATCTGGCTCTGATAGAAAGGTGTCAGAACCCAAAGTTCACCACCGTCAGATCTGTTTCAGCAGCATGAGGGGAACTACTCACTATTAGGCAGGTGGACTTAATGTTATGGCTGATCAGGGTATGTTCTTCTACCTAACTTTTGCTCCTGGAACAAAGCCAGGTAAGGCAAGTTTATTCCTGTAGAACATTATAATTAAATGTACTTTACAAGGATAAACAGACAATAAACATAGGAAATAAAAGTAGATTAAAACAATCCTTAAAATTTAAATAAAATGGAGAAAAGCATAAAAGCAGAATTAAAGCTAAAGTTGCATAAAAGAAAAGCAATATTATCCAAAATGAAAGCAATATTAAAATATAAGATAAGACAATAAGCAATTTTAATAGGTAAAACTGCAGAGATGAACAGATGTAGTGCTTACTTTCAGGTGTCTCTACAGTAGCTTTAAATATTATCCCACTTGTCACTTTGGATAAAATGTCAACATTATGACTCAGGATGAGAAAAGAACCTTGGTGCTAAATGTTTAAAGTGTGGAAAACCTCTCATTGTGCTGTGGTGTGTTCACAATGACAAATATTTTCAACATAAACATTTCCCTTCACTTTTCGGTGGGCAGTCCGTGTCGTACTTTTAAATGAACAATTGTTTCTTACTCTTGGTTTAAACCCCTTTTCTTTAGAAGTAAATAAACTGGAAGCCGCTGACTATGTGACTTGTTGGCTGGAGTTTTGCAGTAACTCGCGTAATTGACAGAGCAAGTGCGGTTACACTTGTTACAAAAGACGAGATGTCAGACTGGCTGTACTGTATGTTAATCAACTGCCTAACGCCACAGTGAGGATGGATAATTGACTAACACCCTTTTTTAATGACCTGAGATCTACCCCACACTTCCTGTACTGTAGTGTATTCAGTGGCTCGCGGTTCACTCGTTTTTACGCTGCGTGGTCTCACGTGTGGTAGAGTTTATTTTAAAAGGCAGGGCTCTGCGACTGACTTGCAATGCCTTTGCGATCGACCGATAGATCATGAGCGGTGTGTTGGGCACTTCTGATCTACAGTGTAGTGTCCATTCACTGGACATGATGTACAGGGAAACTCTTGCACGTGCGCCCACACACACACACACATGCTGGTGTTACTACCTGATCTGTGTGTGTATGTGGAAATTCTGTTCTGCATATGACTGTATGTGATCTGTACACTGACATCCGGTAGATCTGACCCGATCGGCAAGAGTACGCTCACAAATTTAAACTTTAAACACATTTAAAACATTAAGACATATAAAAGCATATGCACACAATCACATGATTCTGAACATAATCTCCGACATCTAAATATTTGACCTGCCTGCCAGACAGAAACATAGCTTCTTATTTTATGCAATATGGTAAAACATTAAAATAAATTCACAGGAAAATGTTATGGACTGGGAAGCCATTGAAAATAATTTTAACTAACGTGAACGATTGTGTGTTATCAATTACTGTAATTATGTATTTGTCTAAAACAAAGCTGTAGTTGTGACATTTTATTTTGCATTTCACATTTAATGTACATTTGTTCAATAATAATGAAAATGTTTTGAATAATAAAAATACTGATTTAATAATTAAAGCAATGTCGATTATGTAGTAAATTAGATTTTTATCTAATAATAATACAGTTAAAGTGCCGGATCGATGAACACTTTGCATTTGACCAATCCCTAGCTTTGACCAATCTCAGACCCTACACCAAACTTTAGGTGTGTTCTGTACCTTCCCAGACACTGAGAAGCATGATGAGTTAAAGCTCTCACATGACGAAGAACACATTGCAGACTTTTATTTTAAGACGTACAGCTATATCAGTCTTTGAAGACGCCGTTGTCTACCCTGCAATTTTAGCGTGAGCTGAGCTGAAGCTCTGTGATTACGTGGACATTAATAGGAGGGAGAGATGCTCTCTGACAAGCTTTTTCCCCCCAGAGATGATCTCACCGGCCAAACCGCACGTTCTAGCTGTCAGAAAGGCTGCATGCTCTCAGTCACGTTCTGGAGTTCAGCAGGTCCAGGCGCTGCTCAACGCTCTGGACCTGACCTGCTTTCTTCATGCTCAGTGCTTAGTGTGGGTTGATATTTTACATTTCTTCATCTGAACGAGACAAGCAGGTCAAATTACAACCATAACATCAAGACTGCCCACTCATGCTGGTTCTGACCACTTTCTATCAGAGCCCGCCTTAATATTTTGTCCTCCACCTTTGACATTAGACCAGCCAGGCTGCTAATAAAGTATGTAATATGTATGTGTGTAAGACAAATTTCTTAAAATCTCTGTTTAGCAACATCATCTCCAGCATAAAAGCATAAATGCTGAAAAGTAAGGGAGTCAGAACATAACCCCGCGCTGTCAAGGCGAAAAAATAAGGTTCAATTGTGAAATGACTTATTATAATAAATAATAATATAAATTCATACAGAGTTGTGCAGCTTAAAGATGGACTATAAAGAAATATCAACATTATAATCAAACATAGCATCTGTAGAATTCAGCACACTGCAAACAGTAAAACGAGAACAGCCTGAGAAACAGTTGTGGCACATTTCTTATGTTGTATGTACGTTGCTGGTGCCTTAGTCATTAGAACCTTACCCTTGTGATCAGAAGGTTGCAGGTTTAAGTCCCGGCCCAGGCACCACTGAGGAACCCTTGAGCAGGATACCGTCCCGCTACACTGTTCCCTGGGGGGGGAAGTCATATGAACTCACTTCTGTCTTTCAGCAACCTCTGGTTCGTCTGAGGGGCGGGGCGGTGGTGGGAGAGGGCCGTGTGGAGGTGCTGAAGAACGGGGAGTGGGGCACCATCTGCGACGATCACTGGAACCTGGTGTCGGCCACAGTGGTCTGCAGGGAGCTTGGCTTTGGAACCGCCAAAGAAGCACTGTCTGGTGGTCAGCTGGGACAAGGTAGGTCAGCAGAACAGTTCTCTCCAGGCAACTCAGTTTTTATCTGGTGCAATACATACATACACCCTTGCATCAATACGTTGCATGTCCCAAAGTTTGCAAAACCCTCCATTTTTTATTAGAGGTATTAATTGGGGAGTTTGTCCCACTTTCACTGTAGTAACGGTGTCTACTCTTCTGGGAAGATGAGAGAAAATTGTCAGAATGCACAGTCCCCCATCGTTTGCTGTATATGGGCCTGACTTATTACACTACCCATGTTGACCCCTGTCAACCATTAAATGCACCTACAATGTACCATGGAGCAATAGAAGAAGGGGGTCTGGTTTAACACAGGGAGCAGTGTAGTGGGACGGTGCCTTGTTCAAGGGTACCTGGGCCAGGACCTACAACCCTCTGATCACAATGGCAAGTTCTTAACCACTAGGCCACCACTGCCCAAGTCCTAACAACACTAGCTCCACAGTTTCATATGACTTCAAGGACTGGGCCAGAGAAAGTTCATATTTACACCATTTTCCACTCATCCCAGATGGAGTCCATTTGCCAAGACATGTTTGGAATTCACATTTCGTTTCTTTAGTCTAGACCTGCAGCTGTGAGGTTAATGTTGCCATCAAACACCGGAAGTCAAGAGTCACCCCAATTGTTTTCCATTAATACGTCACTAAAACTGCTCTCAGTCCACACAAACTACACTGACAGACTCCGCAAAAGAGGGAAACACTTAAAGCAACTGTTTCTGCAGTTTTACACTGACCCCAGGTGTCGTCCATAAACTGGGACATGTCATTTTCTTCTGTAGAACTAGACCTGCAAGGCTGATGCACAGGTCAATGAGTATTGTTGCCACCAAGAATGGTCAACTTAAATAAAACTATATGCCAGTGACCCTGATCCATTCTGATGCCTGACTTCTGGCTGAAGTTTTAACCACTGGAACCCACTCAGTCCTGCTGAGAAGACCCCATATACACAGCTCTAAGGTTCACTTTCTACATTGGCAGCCATTGCTGTCCACCTCTACACTGGAAACTCACATGACCAGATCATCCATCATTGGGGCCTCCTTTTTGCTTACCTCAGACTACCATAGACCATCTCCCTGTACTTTATTCTTCATATGCATATGCTGGATTTGTTTCTCCAAGCTATAGGCTTCTAGCTGGACACTGAGATGTTTTTTTTTCTCTATCAACCAGAGGAGGATGGGTTCCTCCCAAGGTTTCTTCCTCCAGCTGAGGGAGTTCTTCCTCAGACTCACTGTAAAGCTGCTTTGTGACAATGCCACTCACATCAGAGCCCATGGTTTTTTAATCTGGACAAGCTGCATAAAAATTCAGAGAATCAACGTGAGCATGCTTCCAGGAAACACACACACATCACATAGTGTATGGCTGGAGGTCTGGGCATACTGCACATCATCTGTTTTCCAAATGTTGAGGAGAGCGGGGAGCTTGTAGACTGAAATGTAACACCTCAAGGTTCACTCCACACACTTAGGGTCATTATTACACATTGTTAACACAAGCTGGATGGAAAACTAAAGTGTTTCTAACTGGTAATAAGGAAACTCCATGTAATCTGCCTTCTCATTTCTGGATCTTTTCTGTAAAAATCATGTTAATGCTGAAGGATATCTTCTCAAACCAGTTAGATGATAGACGCAGAGACGCCAGAAACCCAACCACATCATGGTGGTATGGAGAATAGAGACCATTTGAATGTTTTTTTCCAGATTGGTGAAAACGTCAGCTTGCAGAACTACTTTTGCTGCAGTTCAACTGAATGCATAATGTATTGAATAAAAACTGCAATAAATCACTGACAGCACTGACAGTATACTCTTAATGATCCATATTTATTCAATAATTCTGTTTTCAATTATGGCCTTTGTTGAGTTTCAGTCTCATAAGCTAATCTCTGACCTTCACAAATGTTGAACACCTGCAGGAATGCCTTTAGGATTACAGCAGATAGCCCACACAGTGTCAGGTGAAGATCATAGACATAGTTTCTTTAAGACCAACAATCATTTGGAAGAAGTTATACCATTTATTGCCTGAGATTCCAGTGAAGGTGCACTAGTTATGATATCAAAGGCTCTGCATACAGCTGCTGAGAAAAAAAACACATCAAAGCACATCTGGAGATTCACAGAAAGCATGATGACTAGCTAAAAAGTGGCCATCAGTGTGAGTGGTGCCAAATTAACATTGCCCATTCTCCAACACACACAATCCAAAAATTGAAGCATGGTGGTGGAAGTGTCATACAGTGTGTGTGCTTTTCTTCAGTAGGGACTGGGTTTCTTCTTCATGCGAAAAGAAAAGCCTGAGAGGAACTTGATTAAAACCACAAAATGGTGGATTTTATACACAGATGAAGCCACAGCCCAGATCTAGAGCATCGTCCAGCCAACCTGGAACAGATTTGTGAGGAAGAACAGGCAAACGTGCACAGCTGGTCAAAACCTAAGGCTGTTATGTAGCAAAAGCTAATGCTATCAAGTACTGAAGGGGTTGAATACTTATGCAAGTATCATTTTTGTATAAGATGGAGGTGAATACTTTTGCAGGGCCAGACGATCACCTGTCATTGTGAGCTGTTAGTTTCAGGAAGGTTCTGATGTGTGGAATATTAGGCTGCCAGTAAATTCCAGAGTGATGGTGCAGTGCAGACGGAAACAGGAGGCATCTGGAGCTGTGGATAGAAGGGTTCGGGTGGAGAACTTATCATTTTCTTCTGTAGATTTACTTCTGCCTTCTGCTTGGAAAAGAGCACGACAATAACCCAAGCTTCAGTAATTAGTGCAGTCGCCACCGGAAACTAAAGTTCATTTACAGGATATGTTTTTAAAGGCTTTTACTACTTTAATGATCGCTGCCTTATTAACTCGTAGATGATTATCACATTGCAGTGCTATTAAAATGTAATGGCATACTTATAACTATATATTTACAGTCATTACATTGTTCTTTATTTTCTATAAATATTTGAGGCTGAGCAAATTTAGGGAAATATGTGATTGAATTTTTTCTGACCAATATTATTTTCTGAAAATTAAGGTTTAATACTGATTAGTTATTTATTTTTAAGGCTTTCCATTTTTTTTTTTTTATTTGAATGCTGAACGTTGTATTGCAGATTGTCAGCTAACACATTCGTGTTTTTAGCTTTTGATTGGAGTTTGGTCATTTTCTTGATCAGGCACACCTGGTTAATCTCACCTGTTAAACAAAGTTGTTTATAATATTTACTATAGTAATCACATTAATTATGAATAGTTTATGCAATAAATGCTCTTTAGAGTTCAACGATTTTTTTTTCAGTATAATAAAAAAACCAACCAAATCTAATTAAATTATCTAAAATCACAAAATTTCAAAGAATATTTTCTTAAAATTGTGACAAAGCAAAATTATTATTATTATTACAATATGTTAAAGCCAGCAAATAAATCGCGCACTAAAATGGGCATTAAATGTCATATTTCAGTTCTATTCTCCTGGTGGAACTGAACAGACCGTAAGTCTGAACTTTTCACACCATTTCTCCACTTGTTTTAATGAGCTACAGGGAGGAATCATTTCTGCAGTGTTAATAAAGTCTGTTATAACTGTGACTTAACCCTGACTTTATGTTGTTAGGGATGGGCCCAGTCCACATGAATGAGGTGCAGTGCTCCGGGTTCGAGAAATCTGTGACTGAATGCCAGTTTAACATGGACAAGGACTCGGAGGGATGCAGTCACGAAGAGGATGCGGGTGTTCGATGTAACATCCCTGCCATGGGATTTCAGCAGAGGGTAAGGGCATTAAATGGGCATCACCTCAACGGTCCTGACATCCCAAGACACGTTTGGCATTTTTTAAAAGTCGTTCTAGTAGGAGAAACAGAGTCGGCAGCTCTGTTCTCTGTCTGTTCTGAGTGAAGAGGTCTGGGTAGGTTCATGTGGCTGGGAGCAGATCCGTTGATGATCCTATAGATGAGCATCAAGGACTTGTGGAAGGTGTAAGATGCGAGTCCCAGCTAGCGGATACAATTAAACAAAATTAGGTTAAGAACAGAACGTAAAAGACAGGAAGTTTCAGCTCTCGCAGGTGCGAGAGTTCAGGAGTGCAGAGGACGGCTATGATATATGCCATCAAATATTTTGTATGTACTGAATTCATTACATATTCAAGTTCTAGGCTATTTTGTGCTGAGAATAAAAAACGGAGACGTTTCCTGAGGAACACAGGAGTAAATGTGAAGTAAGTCAGCTAAAGCCCTGTTTGTGCATTTGGTTCCTCTGGTGAGGTGCTACACTCAGTGTAACTCAATATCGTTTTAGTTTAGTAGAAATTCATCATTTCTATCGGTCACGTGTATCTCTTCTAGATTACAGAAACTCTTGGCTAAGCCTAGACCAGCTCAGGTGGTGCTAAAAACACATCGAGCCGTTAGCATGTACCTGATGTGACCAGTTTCCTGCCGTTCCCCTGCAGCTGCGGCTAAGCGGAGGCCGTAACCCGTTCGAGGGCCGTGTGGAGGTGCTGGTGGAGAGGAATGGCTCGCTGGTATGGGGCACAGTATGCAGCGAGGGCTGGGGCACCATGGAAGCAATGGTGGTTTGCAGACAGCTCGGCCTGGGATTCGCCAGCAACGCCTTCCAGGTACAACCACTCGCCGGCATTGGATTGTAGTGCATTGGATTGTAGTGCATTGGATTGTAGTGCATTGGATTGTAGTGCATTGGATTGTAGTGCATTGTGGCATAGTTTCAGATGGGCCTTATTTTTTACCTTTTTTTTTTTAAATTTTTTACACAGATGTTCCATAAATTATACACACACACACACACACACACACACATATAT
Organism: Lepidarchus adonis; assembly: GCA_037576955.1. Taxonomy (NCBI): domain Eukaryota; kingdom Metazoa; phylum Chordata; class Actinopteri; order Characiformes; family Lepidarchidae; genus Lepidarchus; species Lepidarchus adonis. Next base: position 3,911 of record JBBIGC010147719.1, on the reverse strand, counting down.
ATAACAAGGGTGTAGAATTGCATGGGGGCAGTGGAGATATGTCTCCATCAATCTTCCGATTGCTGAACTGTCTTAAAACTGAATCACTTTCGGATGTTTGACGACTCTGATGGTGTCATGGATTTATTGCTCTTTTAAAAAATATATATTTTACAATAAAACTACCCCGAAAGTATTTGAGTGGTTTAGAATTAGGGCTTTAATTCCAAATGCAATGTACAGTGTAATAAATAGATATCAGCCCTTCTAATCATCATGTATAAGCGTTTCTAACCTTCACATAAAAAGACAAACTCTGACTATTTGGTTGCCAAATAGTGAGCACATTCTTCAAAATTGTTTGACTCAACATGGACAGTCAGCATCAGACCTGACAATGTTAGTTAACTAATGAATGATCTTTATAAGCGAATGATTCATAACTCCTTTACAGAGTGCGTTTTCATTTCACTTCAGAAAAACCGACAACAACTGACATTAGCTTGGAAAAAAAGGGTGTGAAAGACTTCTATATATGTAATTTAGCTTTACAGACTCTTGTCCTGATTGGTATAAATGTATAGAATGCACAACATCTAAGGCAACTATCTAACGTGAACATACCAACTCGGCTAAGACATTAGCTAACAGGCTAATACGCTCCTCCCCTAGTATTCAAGTATGGGCTTCAGGTTGAAATCTGTAAAACTGTAAAATGCAACAAATGAAGTACAGGTGATACTTTTACATCTGAAAAATGCCTTAATGAGTGTAATAAGAACGTCCTCTGACCTTAAATGGATGAAGCGGTTTGGAAAACTGCTATTAGTTCAGTTTTTGCTATGATGATGTAGTTCTGTCTGGATAGCCATGCATCATATAGTGCTAGGGGGCAGCTGTGGCCTAATCGGGGGCAGCCCTGGCCGAATCGGGGGCAGCCCTGGCCTAATCGGGGGCAGCCCTGGCCTAATCGGGGGCAGCCCTGGCCGAATCGGGGGCAGCCCTGGCTTAATGGTTGAAGAAGAAGGCTTGAAACCAAGTCGCTGGTTTAATCCCCAAGACCAGGATGGGGAAAATGGGGCTGGAGAACTTTCCCCCTCTCTCATCCATGGCTGAAGAGCCCCTGTGCAAAGACATGTTACCCCCAAGCTGCCCCAGGGGCACTGCATTTTTTTCAAGGTTACCCTGTTATTCCATCTGTTAGACATCAGACCTCTTTCCAGCGCTCTTCAGCCAGAGGAACACGTCTCTGGTGAACTCTGAGTCACCCACGGGGTGGAATCCCGTCAGTTGATCCTTTTTTGCATTATTCAGTGGTCAATTATAGTGTTGACCGCTACAGCACAATTTTATTGTCTTTCCACCTCTAGTGAAGCTCCACGTGTCTCTGAGTGTTTCTACAGTGATGATGCAAAATAGTGAATTTACACTAAATCTCTTTGCCTCACAACACCCTCCACCATGAATGGCTTTAGTTATAGTCCCAAATCCAGAACTGTAAAACCAGTCTCAGGCATCAGACCACATCTTCATACTCATTTAATGGTCGACCATTCTAATCTAGGAGGCTTTCACAGGAACCAGACGTCTGGTTCCATTCACCACCATTGTGGACAATACTGACTTGGGACATTTCTTGAGAACAGAGCATTTTAATGATTATTAATGCAAAATTAGGTGAAGGGTGGTTAGCACCGTCTTGCCTCACAGTAAGAAGGTTCTGGGTTTGATCCTGGCATCGGCCACAGGCGTCCAGGGTGAACCCTGCCTTGTGCCCATAGTCAGCTGGGATCGCCTCCAGTTTCCCCATGACCTAAACTGGATAAGATGAATAAATGCATAAAATTAGACTGTTATTTGTTATTTTTGCTGTTTTATCAGACACTGGAAGAAAAGTCATTGCTATCTTAATCATGGATTTGTTAAACTAGCGTAGAATAAAACCCAAAACGCTTCCACCAGTCGTTTTAAACCCCAACACTATGACAGAGGTGTCTTGTGTAGACAGATGCGGTTTCTAATGGGGGAGTTTGTAGTTGTAGTCATTTTTTGCTGTTTTCTTAAGATCACTCTTGTTTTCCCTCAATTACGACCATCTGTGTTTAATATTGCACCTGAGAGGATAGATCTTTAACAAAGCACCTGACAAAAGAGAAGCTTCTGCCTAAGACGATTCGGTTCCATAAATTAGCACAGTTTCCGCTCTTGCCACAAATGTAGTCGATCAGACTGAAGTTTGCATTAGTGAAGTGGTCTTTACTCTTCTACAGCTTCCTGACTGAATTTTCCATTCCACCTTAAGTGCTGGATCAGCTATAGGAGTGTAGCTGCTGCAAGATTTAAGGTGGAATGAAGCAAATAAGAATAAGATGCCAGATGCACTATTTTCCATTCCACCTTAAGTGGTGGCGCAGCTATAGGAGTGTAGCTCCTGCAAGATTTAAGGAGGAATGGAGCAAATAAGAATAAGATGCCAGATGCACTATTTTCCATTCCACCTTAAGTGGTGGCGCAGCTATAGGAGTGTAGCT
>JBBIGC010147675.1:0-18902 GCA_037576955.1 Lepidarchus adonis | reverse complement strand
TGTATACACAAATAACAGTTTCAGTTAGTTTTAGTTTTTTTTTTTTACTTTCAGTTTCAGTTAACGAAAATGCTTTTTTTTTTTTTTCGTTAACTATAATAACCTTGGTACTATCACAATGATAAATAAAAAAATTATCTCTCTTAATAGCATTAGCACCTATATTTAGTGATTACTACAATAAAAAAAATCTTCACAATAGAAAGTATTATCAGTATTATTATTACAGTCAACCCCCGTTAACTCGCCCCTACTGGTCTGGGCCTAAAATTTGGCTAAACTAACCACCCTGATAAAATCGAGCAGTAAAAATGTCAGCAATATCCTGCTGCGTCTTTGTCAAGTTATTGCTGTGATATGTGCAAATTTCCATTATTTTGTTTGACAGTCAGAGAATGCAACTCATGCATGTAACAATGCTGCAGAGGTTTTATTGAACAGCCAGCAACATGCATGAATGAGTAGCATGCAAATGGCTAACACCAGTCTCTCTCATGGCAGTCCCTTATTACAGTGAAGCATTTAGTAGGCGTTCAACTGCATTCTAGTACCGTTTATGACAGACAAACACGCAAAAAAAATTAAGGGAGCCAGCAACATAACCACGAATCGCAGCATGTCAGCTTTTCATGGTGAGAGGAGTGTGGTGAGATAATGGGGGGCGAGCTAAAAGGGTTTGACTTCACATTTTTTAGATGTCCCCACAATAAACCTAACTTAACTATGATTGTTATAGATTGAACTTCCAAAGGAACACATGACTTGACAGTGTAGGTAGTGTAGAAGGTTAAATGTGACCAGGAACTACTGACACATACAAACTACTACTATAAAATGAGCCAGATCTGTATTTCATCATACAATATTAACCACATAACAAATGTAGCCCCAGGTGGAACATGCTCGAAAGAGTGCAAAAGCTGATAAAGCATGGCAGAATTAGTGGAGACGGTAAAATATTAAACCAAACACATCTATATTATTGGATTGCTTCATTAATTTCGAGCAAAAATTATTTTGGCTGCAAACAAACATTGGGTAACATGCAAGATTATGTGCCTCCCAACGAGAGTGACAGCGTGTGGACAGAAGACAGCAGAGAAACGTTTTACTAATAGCGTCAATCAATAAAAAATATAAATTAAAAGTGTTGGTCGCAAACTATGTTACACTAATTTTGCATGGCACAAAGCACCCCTGAATCAAGAAATCACAACAAAAACACGGTGAAGACATGAATGAAGGGTAAACAGTAGAATAGGTTTCAACAACAATAATTGTGAGACATGAAACTGATCTAAGAATCTGTAGTATCTGTATTAATCTGTATTAGCCCTAGTCGGCTTGTGAACATTTGTAATAATTACTGATGTGACATTGTAGTAAACGTATATTGCACACACCTGGCACACGCCAGTGCCACAAGAGCAGCGGCTGCATTCTCCCTTTGCCTCTGGTTCAACAGTGGCCTTTCTCGTGCCAAAGCCGCCTCTCCCTGTTCACCTCCCTGCTCCAACCAGGAGCAGAGAAGTCCCTCCAAGCCATTGAGACAATCAGCCGGCTCCTTTCCTAGGCTAAGAGGCTGACAATCACGCAGACAGGCCAGCAGTACTTCAGCGGTGACGCCACTAAGTGCTGGGTCATGGCGGGTCTGCGACTGCAGCAAGGGGAAGACGAGCAATAGTCCTACACGGGATGTGAAGGGGGCCTGGTCTGAGCCAGGAGGTAGAGGTGGGTGGTGGTGGGCGAGGTGCTGCTGCTGCTGTAGAAGGCCTTGCCGCTTCAGGAGGGCCAGCGCTTCCTCATCAGTCGCTGCTCCAGTGCCAGCAGCTGCCGCACCCTCTCGCTCTTGCTGCTCCTCCAGTGCCAGCTGCCGCTGCGCCCCCCAAAGGCCACGTAGGGCATTAAGTCGGTACTCCAGTAGCCGGGCGTAAGCATTGCTCTGGTTCCCACAAACGGCACGCAGCCGCTCAGCTAGTTCCACTGGGTTCTTGGTCTCAAAGGTCAAGATCTAAACAGAGTTAGAATGGGAAAAGAAGAAAAACACTTTATGAAATGAGTCATTTTTATTAAAAAATTGTATTAAATCATATATGGATTTAATGTATACTGAAGCATTGTGAAAGAATTACACAGAATGGTCAATTTTTAATTGTATGCTTTCTGAAAGAATCGTTTTGTACTTTGGGGAACACCATGCATCATTCAGAAGTTTAGATCCCACTACCCCCTAAGGCAACATATACATTGACATACGTATGTAAAAGTAATCTGTGTCGAACATTAAGTTATGCCAGAACTAACTGCCCTATGCTGGGGGAAATAACACATCAGAATTTAGCTATCGAGTATATTAAGTCCATATGTTAAATGAACTAATTTACTCTATTATGTCTTCTAGCTGTTGCATTTTATATGGATTCCACACCCAATTGCACTAGCACAATGTAAAGGATCTTTTATAGGGTCTTCAAGAATAGAAAAGCCAAGATGACCAGCCTTAATATCCAGAAACGTCAATCTTTCTTCAAGCAAGCTACTGTGGTTTCTCATCTTTAAAACTGACTCAAGCATGATCTACAGAAACCCAAGCTAAAGTTTACATAGTTTCCCTTTTATACAGAGGGGTCCAAACAGCAGGGTTTATGAAAATGTACCGATTCTGTATTCTTAAACATTTTCATTGGAATTTATATTTTCAGCACAACAAATTGATTAAAAAGAAAAAATCTTCAAAATATTCACACAAAGTAGTGATTAGGACATGTTCGCATCTGTAATATCCCCTTTTAATGATGAACACTCGAGGAAAAGCCTATGACAAGAAAATCAAATCCATCTGAGCACGTGAGAAGGAGAAAAAAAAATTATATATCAAAATAAAACACATTTCCATACACAGGCCAAGCCATGGAAAATAAAATGGAATAATAATTTAGAAAAATAGAATTTGTTTAATTTTTTCCTAAATTCTAAATTTTAATAACTTATTGTAGCCTATCTAGGTTCTCTGATAAACTATCGATTTTGCCAAATTGAAATGAAACGTACCAATTCTCTCTTCCTTTTAACCTATGAGCACTGTAATAGGCCCCAGCACCCGTGATGACCCTGGTAAAGATAAGCAGCTTAGAAAATGAATGAATGAGTATGTACAAACAGCTGGCTTAATTCCATGCTTAGACGAGAGCTGTTGTATCGTCCTGTTTGAGAGACTGTACAAAATGCGAAAACCTGAAACAGAAAATTGTTCAAAACTGCACTTTCAATCCTATAATATCTGGTAGCAAACTGCTCTGTTGTCATTTTATGTGGACAAGAATAAAAGTTTATTAAGTTTATTTCAACTCCTGAGATGCACATGTTCATTCTTCTTCTGAGGCCAGCGAACATTGACCTTTGAAGTAAAAATAAATCCTTTACGCTGTAATGTAATGTCAGTAAAGGTACGCTGCCCTGCTTCACGTGACACTACTCGTCATTCTTTTATTGTAGAACATTTAAATTTAGTAGAATATAATTTTCAATGTCCTTCCTATGCCAATTTCATCACTTTCCTTCTATCTTCAGTCCACTATGGAACGGTTCAGATTGAGTTACCATTGTCCTTAGGATGCTCAGGTTGCAAATCACTGCAGGCTCAGCCATGCTCGAACTGCAGCGAGGAAACGGCCAACCAGGCCAAACAATAAAGAAACGGTTCAACATTTATATGAAATAAATGAATACAATGATAATTCTAGGCTGTGAAATATTTCGTAGGTGTGGGGAACAGTATTTACTCTACTTGTTCATCCAATGCATCTCCTGACTTAATAAATACTGACACTGCAAAACATTCATGATCAAATAAAAACATATTCCGTAGACCTCAAGGTTATTGTTTAGGAATTTGAGCTCATGTCTCTGGTGTTGTAAATGGAAATCCATTTTGGAAAAGCTGCAGCACGTGCTGTATGCAAAGCCTCGATAGCCGTTATCTGTGGTAAACTTTCTTGGCAATTTAAGACACTCAGCTGCACAGAACAGCTTCCCAACGTCTGCAGGAGATTAGATAGTTGACACAGCAGTGTTCCCCTGATATTTTAGAGACTGTGTGAGTTAGTATACAGTACATTACTGCATTATTGCTGTGTGTTATTTCCAAAACAGGAAAGATGCACAAGATTTAAAAACTGTTCCAACTGACAAATTATTTCGACACATATAACGAATCACCAACATGAAAATAACTAACTTCACAAGCTCGCCTCCTTCATTCGCTAAACAATATATGTAAATAAACAACTTAGCAACTTAGCACATTAGCTTTAGCTAGCTAGCTAGCTGCAGGGGCTGGGCAGCTCGACAGAAGGGAGGCGTCAACCAGATTAGCTGTTATTGTAGCTGCGGATCATCGTGTATCAAGGTGACAAATCAGTGTTATAGCTACTCAATCCACACTTTAAATACAGACGTAATGTACGCAACCATGTGGCCTAGATCACCATAAAAACCAGAAATGTGCTGAGCATTACCTCCTGCTCGGCGTCGCATTGCTGGGAAACTCCGATTTCGCTGGGCAACTCGGCGAGATCCGTGACCCGAATCAGCCCATCATGAAGGAAAATAGTCTCTTCCTTTACGGACAACCACTGGGATGAATCCACAGCCCCTGATCCCATGTCTCTCTCTCTCCCCCGAAGAAAAAGACGAAGTTGACGCACATTAAAATGAAGCCTACATGATACTGTTAGTCAGCAAAACGCGCCAGTGAAAAGAGCGAGGCGAAGTTATTCCCCGTGTCCGCGGAGTTAGGCCTGGCTACTTCGTTAGGGAGGATACCGTAAACCGGAGCTACTTTTAGCTGGTTAGCTGTGCCTCGGCATCGCAGGTCGTGTCTGCTCTGATCAGGATACGCTCTCGTATTTTCGGAAAGCAAGGCGTGACACAGAAACCCGCTCTTCCACGAATGTTTAAATGATATCCTTTTCCCGATCGATATTTTAGTTCAGGCTAGCCGGATAGACCCGAGTGCAGCGGCGATACGCACTGAATGATGCTCAGGTTATTGGTAAGACAACCTAGATCATGAAACCTGCACAGCTGTCAGTGAGACGCCATCTTTCCCGAACACAAGCTTTCCCAGAATACACTGCGGTTTGTACAAACACAACAAACCATTTCAATGACAGAAAATATAGTAATAAGCAGATATTTCACTAAGAGACATCGTTTATGCAGGTTTGGTTACGGTCATCTACACCTAACTTCATTATTAGTAACATTAACTGTCTCTCCCATTTAATGTCATATTGGTATTGTTTAAATAACCCAGGTGCCTGCTTCTGACAGTAATTAATGAAATTACAAACAGTAGAACTCTGGTAAATGACAGTAGCGCCACCACGTGGAGGACCAATATAATATACTGTCATGCCTATATTACCTATAAAACCCGTTTGTAATAATTCAGTATTCAGTCAAAAGCTTTTTTAATTAAATAGTTAGGCCTTTTACTGTAATAACTTGGACGGATAACCCCCGTTTTTTGGTTATTACACAAAACTGCAGTATTGAGTTGCATTCACTCAGTCAATATATTAAAATACCATACAATGCGAAAATTCCTTTTAAATTCTAATTATTTGTTTTCCAATAAAGTGCTCAGATTATATGCACACTGTATCAAATTGGTCTGAATGGATTTCATCCCAGAAGGAAGACTCTTCTAAAGATGATGCACAACAAAGCCCACAAACAGTTTTCTGAGGACAAGCAGACTATGAACATGGCTTACTAGAACCATATCCTGTGGTCTGATTAGACAATGGAAGACATATTTGGTTTTCTTGCCTACATTTAAACATGGTGGTGGGAGTGTCATGGTTTGGGGCTGCATGAGTGCTGCCGGCTCTGGGGAGCTACAGTTCATTGAGGGAACCATGAATGCCAACATGTACTGTGACATACTGAATCAGAGCATGTTCTCCTCCATTTGGAAATTGGGCTTCCAACATAATAAACATGATAAAGACTGGGTAAAGGTGCTGGACTGGCCAAGCATGCTTCCATGTAAAAACTATTGAGCCGCTGTTGGGCATCCTTAAACTAAAGGTGCTCCGTGATGTCGTTGTGGAAGAGGATTCCAGTGGCAGCCTATGAAGCTCTAGTGAACTCCATGCCCAATAGTTAATACAGTGCTGGAAAATAATGGTGGCCACAGAAAATATTGACACGTTCTCACTTTTGTGATATTCTGTTTATTTATCATGGATTTTTCTTCACATGGTTTGGATTTCTGGGATTTAAAATCCCAAGACAACGTTTGTAAAGTCGAGCAGGACCTTTTTTATTGACAAGCTGTTTAATATGTTTAAGTGTAACTTTTATGTGTAAATCTTTGTCCATTTTTGTCAGAGATGAATTATGGCCTGTGGTCTTGGAAAGGACGGCAGGATAGCTATGCAGAAAAAAAACACACACACACAATGGCACATTACTCCCTTAAAGGTTAAGACTGAAATGTTCATATTTCATTTATATTAGTAGTAGAGTGTTATTGATCATTTACAAACCCTATAGCTTTGTTGCATTCGTTCATGTTTGGTGTTTCAATGCAGGAAATAGAGACAAAGTTTCCAAGCAAAAATTGCAGGATATTCTTTCTTTCCCTCTTATGTTGTTTTAAATGCTTAGTCAACCTGAAAGAAGGAGAAAAGAGTAAGAAAAAGCATGGCTCAATCATTTAAGATACAATGTAATCACATCATTTCAGAATTTCACACATTTCTTATTACCTTTGTATTTTCATTAGTATAGGATGTACGTTATTTTATGTCATTGTCTCTATGTCGCAGTCGTTACATAAGCAATTTCCTTAGGGACAATAAAGTTTTTCTGATTCTGATCATTTCATGGCATTCTTCATGGAAATCTTTCATTAATTGTCAAAACCACTGTTATAGGACACAGGGAAGCTGGAGCTTATCCCAGCTAACTATGGGCACAAGGGCATTGAACCCAGGACCTTCTTGCTGCGCTACCACTGTACTGCCTACAAATAATTCAACCAAATTTAAATGTAAGATATTGCAGTGAAAAAGAGAGATTGTGTGAATGAAGGCTGGGACACCTGTGCACTGACCTGTATAAGCAGTCACAGTAGTCCATTGTGTTTGACTGCTTGTTGTAACGTCCATTTATCGTTTCCAGTGGTTGTATCCTGTACTTGCCATCCAAATATCTTACTGCATCACATATTGATGTGGACCCTAGAGAACAAAACAGGTAAGCCTCCCTTTTAGATTTCCCTTAAACAGCAGAATGCTATAGATTCAATGGCAGTGGAATGCTAAAGTTTCACGCTCATAGCTTTATGCATTAATTGTGTGCTATCTGTTTCATGGTGACACTTGATAGAAAGTCTAAGGCTTCTATGTACCACTGAAGAGATTAGATTTATAGGTTAGAGCTTCTTTAATCTCAGCCCAACCAAGAGGATAAACTTAATCTATGTGTGAATAACTGTAGCCTGTAGTTGCCCTGATGCTTCAGTGGCATCTTTGGAATGATAAGATCTCCGGGTACTGTGGAATGTAGCTTCAGGTCACAGCACTTGCAAGTGTAGCAAAAAAAAAAAGACTTACAACTGTAAAAACATTCCTTTCATAAAAAAAGACCCAAACTTAGACCTGGTCTGGTTATGTGGCAATAAAACAATATTACACTATTACGGTTTCTATTACACTAGGCAAGGCTCATGATTTTTCTAGTTATTTACGTAGTATTTTAAATGATTGGTTTCCACATACACTGAATCCAGTGTTCCCCAGCGTAAATTAAACACTTGACGTATTACTCAGTTATTAATGAACTATTAATAAGTATTATGAAGCTAATGTATTACATGTGAAATAACATGTGAAATTTCCCACTTGTGGGACAATAAAGGATTATCTTATCTTATCTTATCTTATTATAAACTAAGTATTCTAGTTTTGAGAGTAAGGAGTGGAAGTAGAAGTAATACACACAAACGTACAGAGGAAAAGAAGAACAAAGACTTTACCTGTTTCTTCAAATGTAGAGTTGCTTTCATTCCAAACAGAGGAATTAAATGTTGTGGTTGTCTGAGCTGAAGATGCCTCATTCCGATCCCAAGGTATAGATCTAGATGTTGTGGTCATTCTCACAGAGGCATTATTTACTGTGAAGGAATTACTTGAAGCTTTACATTTTTTCTTTACATTCTTCGTTGTTGAAGATACAGCTTCTTGTTTTGTAGATGAAGGTTTCTGAAACCCAACACTAATTTTAGGGGACAGGATGTCTTTCCTGAGCGTGTTTCTAGGCTCTGTGGTTAGCGTAGGTTTTACAGGAGCTGGGTTCCTGCTCTTATGTTCTCTGGTCATGTTAGTCGTTAATTTATTGGTTGTTAATTTATTTTTTAAAAGGCTGTTCTTGACTTTTTGTTTAGGATGTTCTGACACGATTTGCTTATTGGATGCATTCTTTCTACTTGTCTTCTTTACAGGTTGTGTTTTATTCCCAAAGAATGTATTAGTCTGTGGAAATATGCCGGCCAATGATGTTTTTAAAAGCTTTGGAGACTGAGTAACACTCAATGATTTCAGATTTGACACTTTGTCCATCATCCAGTCTTTTCCCTTCTGTTGTGTTGACTGGAAGTTACAGTCCCTTGGAGATACTATGGAATCACAATTGGGCTTTGATGTCAGAGGTTTCTGATTTTGGCTCATGTTGACTGTAAAATTTAGATTTTTATATTTAGTTCTATTTTTATTTGTTTGATTTTTTTTCAGCAGAGTAACAAATGGTTTTTGAGCACTGAATCCTTTTGCCCAAGATGCCGTTGTGTGCATTGAAGTGTTTTTTGCTGATTCTGGGGGAGGAGTGATATGATTCATAAGCTCGGACTGATGGATTGTCTTCATTTTTGGGGGGGTTTGATTTTTCTGATGGACTGTGGGTGAGCGTGTTGGAAGAACAGTCCCTGGTGATAGTTTCTTGGTTTTATTGGACAGCTGCTGGATCTTGTCACTCATCAAAAAGGCATTGACTCTTGGGGATATAGTCGCATTGTTCCTTTGAGTTTTTGATGGTCTTTGTCTTCGTTTAGGTTTGATGTTCTTGCCATTAGCTGAATGTTGATTCTGAAAACTTGGTGGATTAGAGATGTCACCAATCCCTGAATTTGAATGTTTGAGGTTATATGATTTGGGATTTTTGAGTTTTGCAAAAGGTGCGACCTGAACTGATGTGCACCTGTAAGGGAAGATATAAGACTTAAAGAAATAAACATATAAAAAAAAAAAAAAAACTATAATCACAATGCAGACACATGTAACGTTACAATGAGAACTTGATTGTAAGTTTGGATTATTGTCAGGGGCAAGCAAAAACAAGAAAAGGAAGAAGGCAAGTCAGCACATGCACATGAAGATGCTTTAACTTCAGTGCTTCAGTCTTATTCTAGGAATCTGTAACACACAATTACAGTAGTATTTAATGGTATGATAGTACTGTAGAGTTGAATGAATTTGATGCCAAAGGTTTCATCATAGACTGAAAATCGAATGAAAAAATGTGATTGGTTTCACTGAATATCAAATATATACAATTCTACCCATAGCTGAAGTATAATCTGTCACAGAACGTGTTTAGTCTCTGAATGTTGCCTCTTTAGATTTGAGCTGGTCGGTGGCAGATTCTAACATCATTTTGACCAAGATAGTCATGGCATAGAAGTCTTAATAAAGTTAATGATGGCCAAAATGTGTAAATGTAATGGTATAATGCACTGAATAACAGTTTAAGACAAACCATTGAAGAAATGAATGCACTGTAAAGCTACTGTCATCAGTTAATCACTAGCTACGGCAGAATTTTTACAATGGGTAAGAACTTGTAATGGGTAATACGCAAAGTGCTGAAAACATATTACTAATGCATACAGTATCTAGCAAATAAATTCTAACTTGCTACATAAGCAGGAGTGTGTTAAATAGAGAAGCGAGCAAAAACTGTACACAACAGGTGTGTGTATCAAATATCATAAGCCCTAAAACTCTTGCTCCCGTCTCATGGTTGTAAATGTAAATCGTATGGGTCATTACACTTGCAAAAAACTGGTCATGCAGTCATGGTCATGTGAGGACTGCCCACAAAACTGTAATGTCTACCGTTTCCCATTCAAAGCAGTACACGCTAGAACTTTCTGTGTCCCTACTGTGGCCTTTGGCAAGGACTGTAACATTGCAAACACAGCAAAATGACAAGAACCAGTTACAGTGGTATGCTATGTTAACAGAGTAGCAGAGGAAGATGCAAATATACGTAAATTCATTTGTTAATGAAAGATGGAATTAAGATGTGTTATGGCCATAATCTGAATCGAGCCCTGTAATCTATTTCCTGGTAATTTTAGTATATCAATAAGTAAAACTGCAAACACTATTAATTGTATGAAGTATGTATTTAAATAGCAATGTATTTAAATCGCAATGGTGATTGGAGTGGTAAACAGTCTCACATAACACACCTGTATGGTTTCTCACATAAAATCTGTCTAAAATACTGAAAATAGTAATAGCAAGTAACTACCACGCTGAGGCCAATTTGGTTACTCATTATAGCTCCATTATAAACCATGAGAAAGAGACTTCAGACGCCAGACATGCTATGGTCAATCAAATATGTTTGAATTTGGGGCGAGAACTGTGTATAACTGATTTCAGGCCAATCTCCAGTTAAAATGCTAAAGATTTTGTACTTTTACTAGACTTTTTATAGGAAGACAGATTAACAATCAGATTATATTAACAATAATATACTCTAACACACATTCCAAACCAGTTCAGTTGAGTGCAGTGTTTCTTCTGGATGAGCTTAAAACAGCGAAGTTTGAGGATATTGAAGAAACTGTAGCCCACCATATTTGAAACCGAGTCATTAACATTGAGAAGACATTGCTTGAACCTAAAGGCAAAACAAAAAGTTTAAAGAGAAAAGTAAAAAATAAATCTAGAATGCAACTTTATTGTAATGTACATGTACATAACGTGGACACATATCAGTAAATTTGGAAAATGACACTTTTTGCCATTATAGGCAACCTGAAGGCCTCCAACCGCTCCAAGTTTGAGAATTTAAATGATTCAAATTTTGCTTAAAAGAACACACTTCTGGTCATATTGATGCTGAATTTTATACAAAATTTTACTAATGCTGAATTTTATAGTGAAAACAGTATTTTTATTATTATTGTTATTTACACTTTACTTTGTTTCCAATATGTAAAACTCATAAAAACTGTGTTTTAAACTTTGGAACTCTAAAGGATACAATTGTACATACTTGTGGGAAATTTTGCAGAAAATGAATAAATATTTATGTTTCTTATCTCTCTATTCAATTTGTCTTCATCTGCCATCAGTAGAAACATGCAGGTGGTCAGAGAATAAGTTACAACTCCTAAGCGTCTTCCTGTAGGCTATGAGTGTGTCTTCTATGTGAGGAATGCAAATCCATCCCTGCAGCACTCACCTGTGGTCACAATCGCAGTGGGAAATGGTGAAGGGGCTGGGATTGAACATGCCATAGTTCACAGTGAAAGGGCGAATGATATGTCTACAGTGGTCGTGCTCTCTGCAGCATCCGTCTGCATGCTGGAACATCCCTTATGGGCATAGAAACAGAAGTTGGGACATTTAAAAATAGGAACTTTTAAAAAAGGTCCATTTAAATGGGAAATAAAAGATTATAACATTGGGATTATAAACATTTCAAAACTGGGTTAATGAGCACCACTAGAAACTTCTAGAATACCTTTAGGTTCCATTAGTGAGTACACCCCTGACATTTTTGTCAATATTTTATTATGTCTTCATAGGACAACACTGAAGATATGACACTGATACAATGTAAAGTAGTCAGCTTACAGCTTGTATTAAAGTGTAAATTTGATGTCCCCTCAAAACAACTCAACACACGGCCATTAATTTAATATCTTCAGTGTTAAAGATATAATAAAAAATTTACAAAATGTGAGGGGTGTTAACGCTTTTGTGAGATCTATAGTTAAACTATGTAACCTGTGAAATAAATAAATCGAAATATAATTCATTAGGAAAGATTGAGGGGAAAAACAATAGACACTGTTACAAGTTTTAACTGGGGTAGTTACTCAATTAGACAAATTTGAATTAGCATTGGAGGAAACTCTGAGGGGAGACTAGCGCGAGACAGGAGCTAGTTTTAATTACTCACCCAACTGCCCATAATCCTTAGCGCTGCTTCCTCTGCCGCACCACAGAGTGCCAGGTAAAATCCAGGAACGCTTCTGGCGGGTTCTAGCTCCTGTTTGGTTCCTAATATGTAGCATCCGGGTGTTTACAGCACTCGGTCGAAATTTACACGGACTATCAGGTTCCAAAACCAGACTTATATTGAAACGGGTCAGATTTGAATTCCGCGTGCGTTCTTCGCGACATGACTGTATATAGTGTTGTATCAGCGCTGGGTCGGCGCTTATAAAGCACTCTTCCACTTGGTGCCCTATCGTCCAACTAGTCCAGTAAAGGAGAAAGGACTGTGTCGCCGTAGATCTCTGAAGAAAACTACACTGAGTGCGTCCAAATGCTGACTTCGTGTGAACACAGAACGGATCATAATACTGGTTCCTGGTGTCCGAAACCAGAGGTCGGAACATCATCATCACAAGCGCCAAATGACATCGAATTCGGAAGATCATACTGTAACAGTCCGATAAAAAACGAAGTATGGGTGAAATAATTTAGTTTTGTCCCTTATTTAGGTTGAACGAAGGAGGCAAAACTACAGACTGAACGACCACAAGGCTTCTAACTAAGGAAATGTCCATTTAACAACAAGTACCTGCACAAAACTACTGGTATGGGCAGACTTTCACATAAACCCGACACAGACTCGATGGGCGTGGGCTAGGTTCGTGTGCGCACAAGTCACATACTCCTATCAGCCATTACATTAACACCAAGGACACGTTATTTCGTTACTAACTGTCAGGGGTGGGACATATTAGCTGCAAGTGCACAGTCAGTTCAAGTTGACGAACTCCAGCATCAAATTCTCAGTTCTCTCCACTTTAAAAATGCACTTTTTACCTTTTAGGTCTAGCGTCAACCTACTTATCTAATTAATACGTATTATTTTAAATAAATAAAAAAAATTACATTTAATTTAGCACTTTTTATTTTAATTTATTTTTAATTATTTTATTTATTTATTTATTTTTATTATTCAGTTTAGTTTCGGTGTTTGTGCAACACTGCTCTACGTGCCTCAAATAACGTTTTATTAAATTGAATTGAAATCGCCCTCTTCGCTCACAAAATGCCCCTCTTCTCCCCCGTGTGTGCTGTCTGTAAGCCCCGCCCCACGTCATGTAGTCGACCAATAACGTGCGACAGAAAAAAAATCTAGAGAAAAAAGGCGGGAGAATCGTTCACCAGAAAGAGCGACTCACTCGAGCTGAGCCACTTTGACAAACCTTACAGTGTCAGCTCGAGCATCTCCAGAACAGCAGGTCTTATGAGGTGTGGCAGGTCAGCAGTAGTTAGTACCTAACAAAAGGCAAATGACAGCAAATATAACGTCAAATTGACGTGAAGTCAGAGCTGTTTCTGCAGCATGAGGGGGATGTATAATATTATTGTCAGATTGCGATTGTTGATAGTTGTAAATTATGTAGGAAAGAGAGAGAAAAAATAGTGTCAGAGTTTGTCAGACTAAATGAAAACAGAACAAATATACAGAACACAGGAATTCAAATAAAAAATAAAAATGACAATAGAAAAAGTGTTGTCCTGGATGTTGTAATAAGCGACAGTTCTGACCTTCTGTAATGGCTATGCTGCATAGATATACTGTAGTTGAACAGGGTTGTGCTAAAAGAAATTTTGAGAAATGTTGTCCAGGCTTAACATCCACCATAATAGTGATACTGTGACAATTTTCTGGCTTGGATAATCATCAAGGCAAGAGAAGGAAGTTGGCACCAAGGCTTAATGCTCAAATTGGACAACAGCCCATCACTTTATTTAAGTTCTTAAACGAACTTGTAAAGCAAGTGCGCCCCCAACTGGTAGAGCACACACAGATAATTCAGACATTAGAACCCCATTACTTCATGGCTGAAGCCACTGCCACTGTCACCGAGCAGAATAGTAAGCACAGTGGAGGTGAACTCAGCCATTAACCCAAAACTACAAAAACTACCCCAAAAGAGTCCCAGTAAAACATACATAAGCAATTCCCCAAACAATAAGCACATTAACCCCAGAGAACACAGCCCAAACCCACAAAGCAGTACTTCCCAGGGGGCCGTGCGGCGTAAGCACATCCCCTACGCCTCAGCTCTGCTACAATATGTTTGATGGAAAAACATTTATTCCTCAAATA
The DNA here is from genome assembly GCA_037576955.1 of Lepidarchus adonis. NCBI lineage: Eukaryota > Metazoa > Chordata > Actinopteri > Characiformes > Lepidarchidae > Lepidarchus > Lepidarchus adonis. Next base: position 4,460 of record JBBIGC010147675.1, on the reverse strand, counting down.
TAATTAACAAACTAGGTTTAGTCTGTTATGTTAGATCCAAACTACAATGAAAATATTTTAAATAGGAATATGGCCACAATCTAAACGTCCATAAATAGTTAAAATAATAAGATTCAACATTTGAAAAAGAAAAGGGAATGAGAGTCAGCACCTCTAAATCTGAGGCCATGATTCTTTCCCGAAAAGGGTGGAATGCTCTCTCCAGGTTGGGAGCATAGTGAGGGAAGAATGGCAAACGAGAAGTTGACAGATGGATCGGTGCGGCATCTGCAGTAATGTGGGTGCTACAGCGGTCCGTTGTGGTGAAGAGAGAGCTGAACCGAAAGGCGAGGCCGTCGATTTACCAGTCAATCTACGTTCCTACCTTCACCTATGGCCATGAGCTTTGGGTAGTGAACAAAGAATAAGTTAAAACTAGCTCCTGTCTCGCGCTAGTCTCCCCTCAGAGTTTTCTCCGCAGGGTGGCTGGATTTTCCGCGAGGAGAGGAGCCAATTGAGGTGGTTTGGACATCTGGTCAGGATGCCATCTGGGCGTGGAGGGTGTTCCAGGCATGCCCCACTGGGAGAAGGCCTCGGGGTCCCCCTAGAGGAGCTGGAGGAGGTGGCCAGGGAGAGGGAGGTCTGGGCTTCCCTACTTGGGCGCTGCCCCTGCGACCCGGTTTTGGATAAGCGGTAGATAATGGATGGATGGATGGATGGATGGAGGATTCCACTTTTATTTTAAGACACTATTTATAGTTCTTCAGCTCAACAAGATTCATTATAAAAGCTTGATTGTGCTGAATACACTGAATACACAGGAACTTTTTTGCTAAATGCTGCTAAGCTAGCTGCCTACTCAGTGATCTACAGAACCTTTCTTTAATTTTGTTAAAATTGAGCACACCATTGAAACTCCCATCACTGCTGTTTGGAATGCATGGAAACTAAACTACTTTGGGTTTGAGCACTGTGGTACCATTTTAGTTTTGCTTTTCTGTCTTAATTGTTTGGGGTAAAGGCGAACTATAGGTGACTTTAAAACCTAGCTGCTGTATTCTTTTAACAGTTTAGCAGCCATAGCAAACCTATCTAGCTCCTAGCTATACATAAAAAACACAAGAAAAAGTGTGTAAACCTTTTGGAATTTCATGGTCATCAGCATTAATTTGTTATAAAATGTGTGCTGATCTTCATTGAAGTAAAGGGTATTGGCAAATATAATATGCCTAAAATAATAACACAATTTATTTTTATGTGTTCAGTGATTTCAACCATAAACAAAACTAATATTGATAGTGGGAAAAGTATGTGAAGCCTTGCAATAATTACTTCAAAAAAGCTAATTGGAGTCAAGTGTTAGCATGTCTGGAGACTTAAAAGTTTGGAGGTGTGGACCAGAGCTACTTTGACTGATTAAAACCACTCAAACCTTTTGAGTTTGCACCACACATGAAGAATGCGCTCATGTGATTGATTTACATAAAGCTGGAAAGGGTTGCAAAGTCATTAAAATAAAAAGAGAAATTCACCAATCTACCAGATCTACAAATGGAGACACTGGGACTGTAGCTACTCTAGAAGTGGGTGCCCAGTCAAAATGAGCTCAACAAATTCTCAAAAATTGACAGCCAGAGATCTGGATGTATCAGTGGAACTGGCTAACCTCTGTGTTGAGACTACACTACATCAAACATTGAACAAGCAGGGTGTCTATCCCAGCACTCCATGAAGTAAGCTGCTGCTTACTAAAAAGACCATTGCTTCATACCTGAAATTTGCTAAAGAGAGGTGGCATGCCACAGCAGTATTGGCAAAATGTTTTGTGGACTGTTGAAACTAGGACTGAACTATTTGTGAAGAACACACAGTACTTCATCTGAAGTAAAAAGCATATCATTGTGAAAACATCATCCCAACCATAAAGTATTGTGGAGGAAACATCATGATTTGGCTTCATTGCTGCATCAGGGCCATCTTGCAATCATTGATGAGAAGATAAACCCAAGTGTATCAAAAAAGTATTTAGGAAATTGTGAGAATGTCTGTACGTCAGCTGAAACTCTAAAGAAGTTAGAGAACTCTCAAAATCCACCTTGTGGAGTGGTCAAGTCAGAGCCAAGACCTAAACCCAATAGAGATGCTATGGAATTACTTGAAGAGAGACACACGAGATGTTCAAAGAATATGACAAAGCTAAACAGTTCTGCCAGAAAGAATGGGTTAAGATTCCTCCTGATCGATGTGCGGGTCTGACCCACAGCTACCTGATTGGCGTTATTGAGGGGGTTTTTCTTGCCACTGTATTTAAAAAAATTCATTGGTAGAGCTGGCTAAAATGTGGACCTACATTGCTTCCTGAAAAAATAAAATGGGAAGTTTCAGTCAAGCATGCAACCGCAGCATTGGGCAGATAGCAAATAAGTAGCATTACAATAGCATCACTAGTTAAAGTCAAGCTTAAGCTCATGTTACACTATAATCAAAGATTTAATGGAATATATTATATTTAGTGAATCTATTATATATTTTATCAACTCTAGAAATTGTTTTACATCTAAATATGAGGAGAAATAAGTTATGATCTTTTTTAGAAATCAGATGCTCATAGGTAACAAATACTTAGTGTTCACAATTTTATCTAAAGTACTTTTAGATTAATGAATTAATAATGTAATACTGATACACCCTATCATGCAGCTTTTTACAATTTTTCTTTTTTTGCAGAGCAAGCTAAAGATCCATTCTTATTTTAAACTTAAAGGATACTTGATGCTAAAAAAAGTGAAAAATAATTGGTGTAACTACATTTTCTTACATGCACAAACACACAAAAAACATACATAAGATTGAGTGTCAGTTTATGTGGCATTTATTTAGTATTAATGTATGAAAGGTGGGCAGTGGAGGACTAGTGGTTAGAACTTTGCCCCTGAGATCAGAAGGTTGCAGGTTCAAGTCCCAGCGCAGGATCCACTGTGGTACCCTTGAGCAAGGTACCATGCCCAGTTCACTGCTGCCTGCTGTTCCACATGTGATGGGTTAAATGTAGAGGACGCCTACTGTTGTGGTGTGTTCACAATGATAGATAATTACTTTCTATATTAAAAAAAAATCAAGTTTAATAAGGTTTTCCAGTTTGTTGGCCACATTAACAAGTTTCCACTGTAGAAAATCATGATAAACTGCCACTTATCTGTATCAGAAGACTTAAAAGTACTGGTTTCGGGATTGGTGTCAAAATATTAGCTTTGGTATTACTTGGCATCAGATAGAAAAGAAAATATGTGGTATCATGCATTAATGATGAACTGCACTTTCAAGTAAACCTCAAGGCATTTGTGATCTATTATGAATTACTGAAAAGGTTGAAAAAGCAGAATACTCCTATGTGACAGCTTCATAATCTTTTCAGTTCCATCTTAAATACTGTGGCATGTACTTGTTTGAGCAATAATTGTAATTTCTGGACTGGGTCTGTTATATCCAGGTAGTGTTTAGCGTCCTATTGGAATTGGTTAAAATACACAATTGTCCAAGTGATTCATTTGTATTCATATTTATTATTGTTGTTTATTCTTGTTGAAAGTGGACAACAGTATGACTCAGTATGACAATATGATAGCGGTGCATTGTGCATCCTGACACATTTTGATTATAACGATCATTAACTTGACTACAGCAGCTCTTCTTTTGTCTTTGTTCGGACCACTTTTCTGTTCTGCTGGGAAGAATGGGCTAAGACTCCTCCTGAACGATGTGCAGGTCTGATCCACAGCTACAGGAAGTTAAGAAGGTTGAGGTAGACTCAACCACTTAAAAGGGTACACATACTTTTTCCAATATGAGTTGTTTATGGCTGTTCTCAATAAAGACATAAAATGATCAGAATTTCTTTTGTGTTATTAATTTAGGCACATTATATTTTTTACACCATTGACTTACAGTAGGTGAAGATCAAATCATATTTAATGACCAATTAATGCAGAAAACCATGAAATTCCATATATACCAAGAGACCTGCTGTTTTGGTGATGCTCAGACCCAGTCGTCCTGCTATTTGGCCCTTGTCAAAATTCCTCAGGTCCTTATTCTTACCTCCAACACATCTTTTTTGAGGAGCGAGTTCACTTGCCAATAATATAGTCCACCTTTTGATATATACAATTGCAATAATAAGATCATCTGTGTTCTTTACCTCACATCTCACTTGCTTTAATGTTGAGGCTGATTGTTGTATATCAGCTATTGCATATCACAGTAACATAAACCTGTATTGTAAAGTAGTAAAGATTGGAAAATAATTGTGTTGAAATGAATTGTGTGTATGACACAAACTCACACTAGTATGGTGGCCCTGAAGTGCAAACCGCAACAACAAATTGAGAAACAAAAACACAAATTACACAATTACATTAAAGAAACTGAAAGGGGAGGTACCAGTCAGCAACAGGAGACATTTCTCATTGGACGTCTTTGGA
>JBBIGC010147656.1:0-18903 GCA_037576955.1 Lepidarchus adonis | reverse complement strand
AGGTAACGAGTGGAGGATAGAAGAGCTTCTTAAAGAAGAAGTAACAGGTCTGTGAGGGACAGAATTCTTGCTTATTTATAGGAGCTAAATACTTATTTTCTGCCCCAATATACAAATAAATTCTTTAAAAATTATACAATGTGATTTCCTGTATTTTTTTTTACATTCTGTCTCTCACAGTTGAAGTGAAACTATGATGAACATTACAGACTCTCGTCTTTTTAAGTGGGACAACTTGCAGAATTGGTGGCTGACAAATACTTTTTTGCCGAACTGTATCTCTGAAAATATTTCCATTTAGATGTTCCTTTCCACAAGTGTTCTGTATATTTGGAATATCTACAAGCAGTATATTTGGTTTTAAGGAATTTTTGAATTTTAAATTCTAATCATTCTGGTGCATATTCTGTCCCAGCTTGAATTGTTGCATTCTTACTGAGAAAAGCTGTTCAGTTCTGGCCTCAGTACTCAGCACTGACACATCAAGACTAAAAGAGCTGGACCTTAGTTACAATAACCTGAATTCAGGAATGCAGCTGCTCTCTTATGGACTGAAGAATCCAAACTGTAAATTGGAGAAACTGAGGTGGGAATTACTTTTCCTACTGTGGCAGTAATTGGATAGGTGTCCAGTCTTATCTGCAAGTGTCCAGTGTCCACACTTTCATTATAATCAGACAACCATTCTCTTAATCAGTTAACTGTAGACTGGGGTGTGAGAACGCCAAAAGTCTGGCCTTACTTTTGCTGTTAAGACTGAACACTCCTGATATAAACTACTGCCTTGTTTTTTGTCACCAGTTTTAAGATTGACATTTAAGATGTTTTTTTTCACCAGTACTTGCAAACCAATACATTGCTCTTATATCTGTGTAATTGTTTCATCCTGTAGTCTCTATAAGTGTAGCATTGAGGAGGAAGGCTGTGCTGCTCTGATTTCAGCTCTGAAATCTAACCCTTCATCCCTAAGAGAGTTGAATCTGGGCATGAATATACCAGGAGCCTCTGGAGTAGAGCAACTCTGTGCTCTATTAGAAGATCCGCACTGCAAACTGGAGAAACTGAAGTTAGTTCTTGACTGATGAAAATAAATGCTACAGTATATGTATGATTCTGTTTCTGTGCTAAAAATGAAAAAGAAAACTTGAAACCTTTCAACACAAATGGCGAAGCTAGTACACGTGTACTCATGCTGTACCAAATCAAACACCAAAGGCCCTGAAAGCAATGAACAACATTGTAGGATACTCCCCCTGTATTGCCTGTCTACAAACCCACCCACTGGATCAGGACTATTTATAATGCTTTGTTATGCTAAACAGGGAAAGTGACTGGAATGTGGTTTTGAACGTCTCCCCTTCTTTGCAAGAAACCAGTGGGGCAGGAGATGTTCTCTGGACTCAAAAGAGAGCTTACAGTCAGGGAGCATGTGATGAGGAGAAGGACTGAGGGAGCAAAGATTCGGTTTATGCTAGCGATTGATTCCCCATTGAGTGCACGCTCTGAATTTGTACGTGTCATCAGGCATGGCTGTGTCACTTGGACAAGAGCGAAAATGTGTTTTAACAACTCAATGTGTTCTTTACACACTGTATGGTGCAGGCTCTCTGATCAATCAGCCCATAAACATGTGAAAAAGGAGTTGATTCACTGATTCATTAATTGTTTAAATATGTCAGTTCAAATAAATTCCTAAATTGAGTCTGATTGGGAAATGTGCGTGGACGAGTAACAGATATGTATGTGTGCACTAATTAACTCATATATATTCTAATATACCCACCCACACATAAAAATGTAAAATACTAACAAATAATTAAATATGCATTTAAGAAAATATAACTAAATTAATAATATGCAAAACTAAACAACCTTAATAAAATGTTTATTATATAATACATTAATTATAAATATAAAAATCATTAAACTTATTTATTCATTAATAATAATAATAATAATAATAATAATAATAATAATAATAATAATAATAATGTATCTGCTCTTAAGTTTATATACTTTCACAGAATCTTGATCACATTCTGCTTCATTTCAGTATTTTCTTTTATTCAAATGCACACAATCAATACTACCAGTGACTTTCCACTGGTTTCTTGCAGCGAAGGGGAGATGTTCAAAACCACATTCCAGTCACTTTCCCTGTTTAGCATAACAAAGCATTAAAAATAGTCCTGATCCACTGGGTGGGTCTGTAGACAGGCAATGAGGGGGGAGTATCCTACACACTGGTTGTGTTATTAAAGTTTCCAAACATATTGTGTTAATTATAATAAATATTTAAAAATTGTAATGGCATTGACACAAAACATTTGTATCATAATTGAATAATAATGAAATGAAGTATTTAAAAAAAATGATTATTATAAAAAGCAAACATTTTACTTACTTTTTCAGGGACTCCAGTATTAAAGATGTGTCAGTTGATTGCAGTGTGTGAGAACTGTATAGCTTGTAGTAATCAATAAGGATAATGAAAAGGTTTTGAGGAACATGTAGGTTATTAGGAGTATTGAGAGGATCCATAGACTTAAAAGTTTAATCCTTTTTCTGTTTTTTTCTACCCACAGGCTTTTTAACTGTGGTATTGAAGAGGAAGGATGTGCTGCTCTGGCTTCTGCTCTAACATCAAACACTTCTCATCTAATAGAACTTGATCTGACATGGAATAAACCAGGAGATCTAGGAGTCAAGCTACTCTCTGCCCTGAAGGAGAATCCAGACTGTAAACTGAAGAAACTACTGTAAGTTACTCTGATGCATGTTGTCTTACTGTGGTGCCTGAAAGTTTAGCGTTTAATTTGTGGAATTAGCAAGAACAACTATGATTTCTGGGAACTTTGGACAAGCAGCCAAACAGATTGTGTGAAAATGAAAGAAACTCAAGACAATTGTTACTCTCTCCAGGAGTGCTTGACCAACAAACATAATTCCAAGTATTTAACAGTCTGGGAAATACAGAGACCACAGGGTAATTTCTGAAAATTGAAGTCTTTATGCATATTGGATAATGTTAATGTTTACCTGCCACAAGAAAGCCAATGCTTTCCAAAAAGAACATTTATTATCATCTACATCATGGATCATATGAATAATCCATAAGGTTATAGATAGAGAAACATCATGTTAGGAAAAAGGAAATCACTGCACTGCAGCATAAGAACCATGGAAGATGGTGGTGATGGTATAATGGTTTGGGCCTGGTTTGCTGTATCTGGACCAGGACAACCTGCTCTTATTGTTAGAACAATGAATTCTGAATTATGCCAAGACGATGTGAGGAAATCTGTACATAAGCTAAATTTAAAGAGAAAGTGGGTCATGTAGCAAGACAACAACCCTAAACCCGTTAAGGAATTGTTGAGTGAAATTCCTCAATCGAGACTTTGTAGAAAGACCTGAAGTAAGTTGTTCATGTGGAGAAAATCACCAACATCCCAGAGATATTTTTTATAAAATTTTGAACGTTTAAGCTCCACTGTAGGTCACTGACGATTTTTTAAATTAAATTTTTTAATGTGATTTTCAATACATTGATATGTAATAATACTGTCCAATTGTGTGTTGTAGCCTCTATCCACGACATGCCTGATTGTTGAGAATCATGGACAAGAAGATTGAGGACAAATTACATGGATATTATCAGTCATGACATCTACGCAGGTACAAGCTGAAATAGAGTGAACCCTTCAATGTGACTGAATTAAAACAATTCTATAAACAACAGTGGGACCAACTTCATCCAGTGATGAGCAGGACTCAGTGCCAGTTATTAAGATGAGATAATCCTTTATTGTCCCACAAGTGGGAAATTTCACTTTTTTTTCTTTTTTTTTCTTGCTGCCAAGGGTGGCACAAATTATTAGATTTATTAGATTTATTAATGATTTTTTTCACAGGTTGCATAGATATTTCTTCCTGTCGTAAATGAAATCATCATATGAACTGAATTTTATCGTTACTTGTGTTATCTTAATAATGTCTAATATGAATTTGTTTGATGATCTGAAACGTGTGACAAATATGAAAAAGCCCTGTATATGTCTCTGAACTGTGGGAGGAAACCAGAGATCCTGGTTGAAATGGATGCAGGTAGAACATGCAAACTCCATGCAGAAGGAACCTAGACTTTCCTGGTTGGGAATCGAACCCAGAACCTATATGTGTAAAGTGTGTTAATACTGTTATGTATTAAAAATCATGTGTTTTTAACTTTACTTTGTCTGAGGTAGAAACTGATGCTTATGAAAACTTCAAGACAAAACAAACAAAAGCAAAACAAAATAAAATCTTTTTAATCTATTCTGTCCGTTAATTTGTAAAACCTTACAATATTTGGTAGAAATATGAAGTAGTAAATATGTGTTCATATTTTATATTTCATTAACTGTGATTATTTTCAACTGTCTAAAAATGATGTGATGACCTGCATAGAGTGTGTTTCATAATTCAAGGAAAACGAAGATGCAGCGTGCATTTAATCCTAATGGAGAATTTTATTCAGATTAATATGTGCACAAAAAATGCAAAAGCTCCCCTGGAAAAATGACATGCTCTGCACTTTTGCACATTTTCTGTATTACTGTTTATTTACTGAATGTAATGTGTTGAGAGGAGCATAAAATGTAGTTATGACACATTTTATATTTAATTTTTTCATTCTGTAATAATAATTTAAAAAATCTCAAATAAGTAGAAACGATGCCTGAGAATTATGGTAAATTGTATTTGATTTTGAAGAGTGGACGACAATCTGAGACATCTGAGGGTGCAACACTTGCTTCCTCACCCCTTGTCGAAACCTAATAACAGTTGTGTTTGCAGATTATGACCACAGGATGGTGTACAACCTTAATCAGACGTCTGAGGGAACAGAACAGGACTACAGGTTTATTACACGTGATAAGAGTGCAGAGGTGTATGTTGTTCAAGCCCCATTATGGAAAAAGCTGGGATATTTTGTGAAGTGCAATGAAGTCATGAATCTGTGATTTGTTCTTTCTCTCGAATTTTAATTAACTAATAATAATAAAAAAATAAAATTAATAAATAAAAAAGACAAATCCAACGTTTCACTGAAAAACTGAAAAATAAACTCTGTAAACATGAACAAGTGTAATCTTTGACGCCTGCAACACCCTAACAGAAGAAATGGCCAAATTGCTGCGGCCAAATAAGTGGAAATCTGCACATTTGTTTTCACTCAGATGTGAAAAGCATACTTTCCATATACAGGGGAAGGTGTGGTTTAATTTAAAAGTATTTTAATGACTGTACCAGCTCGGGACACCCCCTATACTGCAGAACTGACCACCTTTGGACATTACAGGTTAGTATTGTATATTTAGATTTATATTTTTATATATTTAAAATAAAATATTTTATGTTTTATTTTTGCTTGCTATTTGCACACTACTCACCAGTTGATACGTTAAGTTACGTTATAGGTTAGCTTATAAAGTGCTGTTAATTTCCGTTGTGTTGTTAATTTATGTTGTGTTGTGTTTGCATGTGTGTAGCACCTTGGTGCTGGAGGAACGTTGTTTCATTTCACTGTGAAATGAAACGGTGAAATGAACTGTATTCGGTTGAAATGACAATAAAAGCTTCTTGACTTGCGTATCTCCAACCTGGAACTCTCTTTAGTATATGGCCAAGTATATATGCTATATATTTTATATATACTCACAATAACCAAATAATGAGATACACAACAAACACAGCAAACAAAATTTGTTTCCCCTCAATAAAACCATTCAAATACATGGCAGTAAACGGGGAGTACATAAACGTGGCTTATTGTGGTTGGATGGAGCGGTGGATAACAGCGCAGTCTTGCATACTACACATGACTGTTCAGACCTACTGAAGCAAAAACACCAATGTTTTAAAATAGCTATGGTTGCTTCCCTCTGAAATGTATTATAACAATATTACTTTATAATCTCATCTGCATTCGGTATTCTTAAGGTTTGTATAATTCTCAGTAGGGTTGTTTTATAAGTGAAAATCTTCTAAATGATGACAGACAGGAATATTATTCATGTTTACTTTCTATGAGTTTAACTTGAGTCTGGAGTCTCCGCCTCCTGCACAAATACCTGAGCAGGACAGACCAGTCAAAATAAAAGTGACTCGACTCGAGTCGAGTATGTTGTGCTGTTGGTGAAGCGCTCTGGTGACGTTGACTGATCAGTTGTGAGTATTTTTACTTTCTTTACTAAACTTTCTCTCACTTTGTCATGTTATAATGGGAACAGAGTTTCCAGCCTTGGCCTCTTTGGGCTGCGTCCTGTAACATTCGAGTAAGATCCTGTTGGGTTTTTGGTGCTTGTTTTACCTGGTTTCAGCTGCGTGTTCAGTTCCAACACACGATGGAAGAGCATGTTAATATTAGAATGAATTATATTAATAATGTAACAACACCAAACTTTATCACTGCATTACAATATCCCAGTGAGTTTAGAATATATCGGTTAAGGAACAATTAGGGTTTGTATCATAAACCAACTCCCTAAGACCCTTTTATGAAGGACTTGATCAGACTACTTTGGAACCCAGCTTGGTTCTGGATAACAGAACTCAGAGGCCGGACAGGATATTTCTTTGTGTGTGTAGTTTCATCAAGAGCTCAAGACAATTCATTTATTGCAAAGTCTTTAAATCTGAACACTCAATCAGTCTTAGATAGATGAACATTCCTCTTACCTTTAACATCTCGAACATCATTACAAGAACGCTGTTAAGCTTTATAAACTTGGTTTATTACACAGAAAGCAGATAACTTTACACATACATCAGGGAGAATAACAACTTGATGCGTCAGCATTTATTAGTAAGGGTATTTCTAAGTGGCTACTGACACAAAATTTGCACCACATGTCAATATCAACTCAAGTATTAATTCACGATAAGACATCTAAACATTTAAGTCCATAAGACACAGGTAAAAAGTATTGAACACATGACGATAACAAGGTATGGCATAGAAAGCCAGAAGATCACCCAAAATCTGTCAGTATTGAGAGAGAAACCCTGCCCCCTATCAGTACTAATTGATATCAGCTGCTTTAGTCCTAATTGATGACCTATAAAAGCATCTCATTACCCAGGAGGCACACAGGAAAGACTTCAATCAATACCAACAAGTTACCACTTACTCTGTGAATATGAAATAATGATACTTCAAGAGTACCAGGGAAGTTATTCCATTAGCATTATAAAATAATGACGGAGAACTTATTGCCACAGGAGTTTTCTCAATTCATGGTTTGAGGACTGTGAATCTGGAATGAACTCCCTCCTCATCGCTTAACCAGCCTTTAATAGACCTGTCTATGTTCAAACTAGCCAATGGCAGTGTTTTCTGACCATAGAACGATGTGCACTTTACCAAGATGACAATCTTTAAGATGAAACACATAACTTTGTGTGGAGATACCATTCAGTGATATCAGTCACTTCAAGAGATTCTGCACAACACGCACATTCATTTCATATCAAACATGCAGGTAAATGTACCAATATGGGACATTAAATACTTAGGGCAGGTGGCTGATTTCCCTCCTCAGACACACCTGGTTCAAATCACCTGTTAATTGCCTGTTTGAGGAGGGAAACTATCAAACTGTGCTGGATACCGTCCTCCAGGATCTGAGTTTGTCATAACTCGGCAGCTCTGAAAAAAAAAAGAGAGAGTGCCATTTTCCCTCGGCTGTTTTCAGAGCCAAAGAGCAAGCAATAAAACTCCATCTGATGGTCTTGCACGCCTCGCTACAATCCATTATATTGCACCTTTCATAACCCAAAGTTGCTTAACATACTCAAGGGGGAAAAATCATTGAAAATAACGGAAAGTCTTGAACGTTGAAAAATACATTACTTCTGCTTTAACGTTAATCTGGGACGAACAATCACAGAGACTGAGGAAGAGAATTCCAGAGTTTGGGAGATATGCCTCTAACTGATCTGACTCCAATAGTGCAAAGTCTTGCGTTTTAAACTGGATACGGTACTGAACAATTTCGATTATTTTAGCCAGTCATTTGATCATTTTCGATACTTTCAAAATTGCAGCGATATTGGGTTCTGTCTAAAATGTGATGGAATTCCACACAATCTGCTACATTTCCATGAACTCACACATGCAGACAGATTATAATCTGAACATTTTATTATTAAAGGTCAGATTCAGAGATGTAGTCATAAACAAAAGCAAATTCTCAGTAAAAGCACATTGCCCACAGTGAAATGAAGAAAAATTAATTGTGAAATGAATCGATACATTGGATCATGCACGATTTTGGTCAATGCATCGATACAAATCGATTTATTGTTGTACCCCTGGTAACCAGGGTAGCGAGAAAGATGGGGGTATTGTGAGCAGTATGAGTCAGGACTGCAGCAAAGTTCGGAATATACTGATGTTCATGAAGAGACTGAGCAGTAAAGATGGAGGTGTAGTCAGTACCAGTATATGAGAGTATAAGCAAGAGTATGGGCATCTATACTAGACAACAACAGCAATGTTATGGAGAAGATTATGTGGAGCTTTGGTAATCAGTTTAATATATGCTTCCAAGTTGAGCGATGGATCAAAAAGGACAACAAGATTACTGATGACACTCATCCCATCAGTGTTATTGAAAAGGTTGGAAGACTTTGATAGAAGACTTTCAGGGCCAACCAGTACAACAGATTTGATTTGCGTTGTTCTTTGATGTGATGTTTGTTACTTCACACTGCTTTAGGTGGACAAAACTGACCTGTGCAGTAGAAACCCTTGGGTGGTAATGCCTCAATGGCCCAATGGTCACTGACAGTACCGTGTAGAGCCCAGACTAAAGATATTCCTGAATGACTTAGCTTTGAGACAGCATTGACATTTTAAACAACTGGTGCCTTGGGATCAGATCATACAGATTAGCCTTCTCCCACTTCACAGCAAGTGAACGTCTACTTGGGCAAGTTATGACATCTCCAGAACAGCAGCTCCTGTAGAGAGCTCCAGGTCTGTAGTTTGTCCGGTTTCCCTTCACGGCAGCCGTGATGCACATTACCAGTATTTCTAGTTGTACATGTAAGGATTGTGTTTACAGGAAGGAACTCTCAATGGACTTTGGTAGAACATAGTCTAAACGACATTTCTACACGAGATAAAAAGAAAGAGTACTGCAGGAGTTTGCACAGCAGAAAGTGACAGTTATGGCTTTTGCATTTGGCGTGGGATAAGTGAGTACAGTTCATTATCCAAACCTGGTCCTGGGACATGGACACATGAGAAGTAAAACCCAAAGTATGTACCAATGTGGTAGGAATAAGGGTTTTAATATTCTTCATATAACAGCGATGCTCTAGATGTCTTTATAGCATATTAGTACAGGGGGTCTTCAACTTTCGATGTACTTAACTTATGAACATTTGTGGTTACGACGCAGGCCCCAAACCTTGTTTTTTTGTTTATTTTTTAATGATGTGAAAAATGAAAGTGAAAGTAACTGTAATAAAACAATAAAAAAATGCAATACAGAGCCTCAGGTGGTGAATGTCTCCCTCTGGTGGACTGACAGAGGAATGAGCCCAGTGCAAAACACAGTAGACGCTTATGAAAGGGGTTTTGACAGGTTAAGGAACGAAACAGAGGACCCCCTGTATTTTTAGAAATTGCTCTGAAAATTGACCGGCACAGCCTTTTCTAGGCATCTTCTATAATCTCTAGAGGCCGGGAAAGGTTGAGATCAATTGTAACACAGTTTCCTCAAACAGGGCAATTGTATTTGTCAAAGGGGATGGGGGGGAAAAACAATTTCTGTATTATAAACCTTCCCATTCATGTTGATCTTCATCATTTCATCCCATGACCTGCAGAACTTGAAGAAGAGTCTGCAGTTGCATCCTCACTTCATAGGCAGTGACTGAAAATGCTGCCCAAGCTCCTTAAATGATGAAGTTCTCTTAATTCTCTAAATAAAGTCTATTATTTAATAAAGGAAGCTAAAACAGCAGCAAATTTTATTTTAACCCAACTTTGCTTCTTGGAAATGCTGGTTGTGGAGAACTGTTGGTTTTCTAAGTTTGGGAAATGGCATGAGCGTGGGAAACTGCCCGATTGTGGAAAACAGCATGGTGGACAAGGGTTTCAGTAGCATTCACCCATCACTTGGGCACCTAGGAGCTGAGGGTGCTCATACCCAGGTCCTGGCTGTTGCCTGCATGTTGGGTTTGGGTTGGGTTGTGGTAGGAGAAAAACAACCTTGTTGTCTGGGGGAGTGATAAAAAACTAAGAGAAACTCAAATAAAACATGAATATTTTCAGCTGGGGAATGAGACAAAACCAAAATGTTGGTTCTGAGATGAAACGAAATGAGGGGCAACAAACCAAAGTTATTATCTGGGAGTTGGTGAGATGAAAGCAAACCAAAAAAAAGTTTTTTTTGATGGAACAAGACAAAACCAAATGTAAGCAAAATTTTTGATGATGGGAGAAGGTCAAATAAAATAGAATGAAAGCAGGTGTTTGGGATGGGATGCTCTAGCCGTGCGATAAAGAGAACTATGGCCTACATCGCCCTGAACCTGAATTTCCAAACTCTGCTCTTTTGCACATATCGAGGTTATTGGCTGGGGATGAAGATTAATACACTTTCAACAGTAAAGTTCTTCCAGAAACAGATCAGTAGTTGCTCCACAGGGTTCCTATGCTGAAAAATGAAAGTTTAGGCCTGATGAGCTTTTATATTTCAATGGTTTTATGAGTTATTTGAGCTTGATGGCCTAAACGTGGAAGCAAAGACTCAGTAATAAAACACCTGATGTTATTTGTTGAGCAGCAGTGCCTCATCAACATTCCCACCAAATGCCAACAGCAACTGGGGTTAAAGAGCAACCTGGTTAAGAAGCTATACTCGCTAGAATTTCACCTGCGTCTCCGTTTACAGGACTAATCATGGATTGTGTGCAAGAAGTGGAGAAATAAATGAGTTCAAGAACTTCCTCAGCAAGAACAAAGGTAAGCGATCTGGGCTTCAGGCTCAACCTTCGCCCTGTGTGTAAAGATAAACATACTGTATTTATACTTAATACCAAATAATACAAGGAATGAACTGTATGGAAATGAAAGAAGTGAAAAGTCCTAAACGTATAAACAGAATATCTCAGATTATAAATTTTATTCTATTATCTTTAGCACTGAAGAACTCCTGCACTGCGATATAGTGAAATTTCATGCTCATCATAGATCCATGGATCTTCTGCATAAGCCGAGAGAGGGAGATGGTCCCACTGAACTGAGGTAACCATAGTTACAGGCTCAGTGCTTTTCACCTGTTCAATGCTTCTTACATTGTGCCCCCGGGTTTTACACTTTTTAACATCTGTGGCAACATGGCATTGGGTTTGAGAAAAATGTATTAATAGTTATGAACTAATGTATCATTATTATTATTATTATCGTTGTTATAATTATTGTTAATATTCTCCTTTTTATAGTATAATATTCATATATAATATACATTCTTAACAGTATATCTGAAACAACAACCACAGCAATAATAATAATAAATCAGTTCATAAATACTCAGTTTAACTGCTAAACATTTCAGAAGAACTGACATCAGTCTGTTTTACATCCACTGTTGTTGTGATGGTGTATTTACACATTTCCACCCAGTCATCCTACAGCATGACACACAATACAGCAGAGCCAATCAGATCACAGCTAATTTACATATTAAAGGCACAACTTGTTCAAAGGATGAAAAAAGTACTTAAATGGAGATTTGACAGGTGATATATTGTTTTGTATCAGAGAAAGAGGCGAGACTTTGTCCCTGAGGAGTGAAGAGTCATTGCATAATTTACTGGACTTCAGGAAGAGTTATGATTCTCCTGCTGCTGCTGCAAGGTAAATAACATTTTAAAATACAGCAGAGCCACCAAGTCAAATGTCTACCATCAATAAAAGTGCTAAAATAGAAAATATCAGATTGGCTGTACTGTATGTCAGTCAACTGCTGAATGCCGAACACCCTGTTTTTTAATCACATGCGATCTACCCCACACTTCCTGTACTGTAGTGTCCTCAGTGGCTCACTATTTTTATTTTGTGTGGTCTCCTGTGAGCGGTAGAGATTCATTTTAAAGGCAGGGCTCTGTGATCGACTTGCAATGCCTTTGTGATTGACCTGTAGATCATGATTGATGTATTGGGCACCCATGGCATAGAGGGTAATTGGTAATTATCTGCCTAAATTAAAGGCAGTTGGATCCAACAGTGATCATTACTACTTCCCAAAGAAGCAGTGGGACAAGGACACTTTCCTCACATTTACTGTGTATGGAGCAGATATGAACACAGAGCAAAGCTTGACGGCTTCTTTGGTAAGTTGTAAGGATCACAGTTGAGCCCAACTGCCTTTGATTTAAGCTAATCATTTGTTTTACTCTGGGCATCTCCGCCCCCACAGTGAATCTCTTCTCTTTAGCTTTGAGCAGTCTGTAAAAATGATTGCTCTCAATTCTTGCACAACCTGTTGCACAGCAGTTCCTCAACATTTTGTATGTGTTTTCCTTGAGCTGTGAGGATCAATGTTCTGCATTTACTTTGTAGCCCTCAGCCCAGTGCATCCATGAAGTCTGATCAAGTTCTTCCATTTAGTGGACACTCTTCAGCTGTTGGAAGGTAAAAACAACAGACAAGAATTCCAAGATCAGACTCCTTTTTAACAATCAGTTGATATTTTCCATGTGTTGAGTCAAGGTGCGAGATCAAACTTATCTGTCCACAGCTGTACTTCCACGAAGAGCGATGATTCCATAAACAGACCAAGGCCCAACTTCAGCGGGACATCGCCTTTTGGTTTTCTGAGGTAAAAAAATTCATTATGACATTATAGAGGTTTTCATACAAAAATAACCACACAATGTGTACAGCATGGACTCTGTAGTAATGGAGAAAGGTGTTGTATACTAGAGTGAATGGCACATCAGAATGGATAGGGCCAGTTGTAAAAGCCTCTGGACGCAGTACGGTAATATAGAATTGCCTCATTGGTTCAGGTCATGGCTCATCAACGTTTAATGGTAATGAAATAAGGTCAGCGGAGGATGTACTGGATGAGCAGGTTGTCCAGTTTGTCTTGCTTGATGGAATATCCAATGATGGCAATCTGGCTAAGATTAAGAAAAAAAAACTGACCCCTCACAATCTTTGAGACGATTTTTCCAGGCATTAGAAAGGAAAGTATCTTGATGCTGCACCCTGCTCCACTGATGCCACCAGCATTGCATGCATCATACCTAAAGGAATGTGTTCCATCTGAAGGAATTTGTTTGGCACCATGCTAATTCTCATATCACCAAACAAAAAATAATTTTGTTTGGTTTCATCACACCTCAAACAAAAATGTCTGTATTATTTGTTTTATTTTTTTCCTATTTCATTCCCTACAAAATGTAGCTTTAGTTTGTTTTTTATGATTGGTTTTGTGTCATCCACATAGACAAAAAAAATCACTGCCATTTTTTCAGTAAATGTATGATCATGAGTCATCCTGGCACAGAAAAAAATGACAGCAGAAATGATTGGCAGCCCAATACTGTCAAGAAACTCAAAGCTGGTGTGTAACAAATATTACATGCAGTTATATAAAATTTCTATAAATGCTATAAACCTCTCTCACATTCTTTTTCTCATGATGTTGATTGTCACTGTGGGATCTTCATAATGATGAACTGCCCTGTGACTAAAATAATAAACATCACTGGAAGTTTAAATTTTTTTGTTTTATATGTATATGTTTTATGATAAACTAATTCTTCGCGTGACTAAATGCATCACAACTTGGATCTAAACTCGTTTGTCCTGATTTTTTTAGCTGAGCGTGCAAATGATGAACACACCTCATTCAAATACCAAGATTTTCACTTGTCACTTGTCACTTCACAATAGGTAAAGGAACAAGTAGTAATCTGTCGTTTTCTTTATACGTTGTTTAAACACATGGGAGAAAAGTCAGAAAACATCACGGCAATGCAAGCGTCTTTATAAACCACATTATCATACACATGGTCATTCAATTCCCTTTACGAGACTAAAGGGAAAATGTAAAAGCATAAAAACAAGCAAAGAGAACATATACGGTGGAAACAGAAATTTATAGGAGGTCCTCGACTTATGACGTACGCATCTTGTGAAAATTTGTGGTTACGACACTGCCCCAACCTCTTTCTTTGTTATGTTTTAATGCTGTGGAAAGTGAAAGTCCCTTTAATAAAATGCTCAAAAAATGCAATACAGAGCCTCAAGTGGGTGAATGTCTGAGCGAGGAATAGCCCCAGGGCAAATCACAGTAGACGGTTATCTATGGTGGTTTCCACTTGCAGCAAAGTTTGACCTACAACACACGATGAGGAACGAAACCCTGTTGTAAATTGAGGACCCCATGTAATAGGTTCTGCACACTTTGTGTACCTGATACATAGATCATTGGTGCAAGGAATCTTTGATCTCTGAGTGGTATTGCTCTCAGAAACTAATATTTCACATTCACTTCAGGTTGCTTGTTGTAAAGGTATAAGTTTACAGCTGTGTTGTGTTTTTTAACAGCACAAAAGAAGAGAAACCAAAGCTTCCCAGTGCCAAGCACCTCGATTCCATATTCAAGGTGTGTACTGTGTCTTTTCGTCAATCTTTTTGTTTAAGCTTAAATATTTTCCATGTTTTTGTCCATGCCGTTGCTGGTACCCATCACACTGTAGATGTCCCACATTGAGTTCCAGTCCTGGGAGTTTTGGAAGGACACACACAAATATTCCCTGTGATCACAAGTTCAATTCCTGTTCAATCCTCGATGGTGCCACGATGTCCAGGACTCAGCACCTTGCAGGGCAATATGGCGGTCCTGGGAACTGACAGCTTGCACATGTTTCCATTGTAGCTGGTGTCCAAAACAACCTTCTGAGCTTCTGCCCATGAGACATCGTTGGGCAGGTCAAGATGTTTTTGTAGATTTTTTTCTGATTCTCCTTCCCAATTTAGTCATACCATATGATTCTCTCTACAAGCACTAACAAATATCCATGGTGGTAGGTATCATGCTGAGTGATGGTGAAGAGGGCTGGCCATTCATACCCACCAAGAGTGAGCAACCAAATTAGCTCTTTTAGATTCCTGCCAATAGATACAATAGACCATCAGAATTATAAATGAAGGGCATTGCTTTGGAACTCCACTTTGATAACCAGTTGTAGTTTAATTGGGCTCCTGGCCATGGGAAGCTGTAGTATCACTGGGGACTGAAGTTGCTGAGTGTCAATGCTTACATCAGGGTGCCCAACTCTAGTTCTGGAGAACTACCACCCTGGAGAGTTCTGATCCAACACACCTGGCTGCCATATTTTGACACCCTTGAGGGTTCTACTTTACCTGGGCATTAAAAAGTTAGGATCCAAACTCTACAGGGTGGTAGGTCTTCAAAACAGTGGTGGTATTCATGAACCCCTAAAATGACCTTATTTCCCCAACGATCAGCGACAGCCTAAACATTGATTTTGCAAACCTGGTATTGGGTGTGGTTTGGTTTCAGTACAAAAACACGACATCCCCAAATGATTAGCTGAATTTAAATCCACTGTTTACTGCAGCAATGAACAGTTTGAAAAGCAGCACAAAGCAAAGATCAGATCACGATTTTCTGCTGCATCCAGACTTCAACTTTTTCAGCCCATTGCTACATTACATCCTAGTATAGAATACAAGCTGGAAAAAGCTCCATTTAACACAAATAAAAGAAACAAAAATTTATTATTGGCTGGAAAAGATTTTTTTAACATCTAGAGCAGGGGTGTCAAACTCCAGTCCTGGAGGGCCAGTGTCCTACACAGTTTGATGATTTCCCTGTTCAGACACACCCGGTTCAAATCACCTGTTAATTGCCAGGCTGAGTGAGCGTGTTTGAAGAGGGGAAACTGCCAAAATGTGCTGGACACCGGCCCTCCAGGACCTGAGTTTGACACCCCTGATCTAGAGGATGGAGGTACTGCAGTACAGCGTTGTCAATCGTCCGTCTACATGTAAATTCTTCGTTAAATTCTTCTTTCGACGCTGTTGATAGCTGCCTGCTGCTCCACGTGTGCACGTGTGATGGGTTAAATACAGAGCACATATTTCATTGTGGTGCACTGTGTGCAGTGGTATTCACAATGATCGGAAAACACAAATCACTTTTTAATCACTTTATAGAATGGGATGACCTATAATGTGGGGTGACCTATCATTGGGGAAATACAGTACTGCTCTGGTGCTCAGATTAAAGTGACCTGATACATTTACATAGCTCAGGTCTTTGTAGCCACTAGTATCCCAGATGGTTTTAGCAATACTGTGAAACATGCCTCTGAACTGGTTAGCTCTTAAAAGCTATTTAATAACCATTGGATCTTATTTTATCATTCATCATTGACCAGGATCTTGAGGACAGAATCATGTCTCTGGTGAAAAATGAGCTGAAGAAGTTCAAGGCATTTTTGAGTTCAGATTACCTTGGAAGTTCTGAAAGAGAGGTGGTGGAGGAGGAAGCTGGTCACAGCAGCATCAGAGAGGGTGCCCTCAAGATCACAATTCAAGTCCTGCAAGACGTGAACCTGTCACACCTGGCCAATACTCTACAGACAAGTAAGAGCTCTGATTGGATTGCAATCAACTTGAGTTAATGTAAAAACACGCAACATAAAATGGCATCTTCTTGAAATTTAATTTTTCAATATCTGTTAAAGAGATATTCAATAAAATATTAATTTTAAAAAAAAAAATCTAAATCGAAATATTTGTTCTTATGTTTTTCAGAAATGGTTCCTTTCTATCAACGGAAACTCAAATCCAAACTAAAGAAAAAATTTCAGAGTATAAATGAAGGAATTCCAAACTTTGAAACTGCTATTCTTCTGAATGAGATCTACACGGAGCTTTACATCACAGAGGGAGGGAGTGGGGAGGTCAACAGTGAACATGAAGTAAGACACATTGAGACAGCTTCCAGGAGGCCGTCAAACCAGGAGACGTCCATTAACTGTAATGACATCTTTAAACCGTTACCTGGACAAGATAAGTCCATCAGAACGGTGCTGACTAAAGGAGTTGCTGGAATTGGGAAAACAGTCTCAGTGCAGAAGTTCATTGTGGACTGGGCTGAAGGGAAAGCAAATCAAGATGTCTTCTTCATATTTCCACTTCCTTTTCGGGAGCTAAATTTGATGAAGGATAAAAGCCTTAGCCTGATGGACCTTCTTCACCGTTATTTCACAGAAACAATGGAATTAAGATTAACAGATTATAACAACTTCAAAGTCATTTTTATCTTTGATGGTCTGGATGAGTGTCGACTTCCTCTAGATTTTCAGAAGAATGAGAATGTTTTTGATGCAACACAGTCAACCTCAATGGATGTGCTGCTCACTAACCTCATCAGGGGAAACCTGCTTCCATCTGCTCTAATCTGGATTACCTCCCGACCAGCGGCGTGTGGTCAGATCCCTCCTGAGTTTGTTGACCATGTGACCGAGGTACGAGGGTTTAGTGACCCTCAGAAAGAGGAGTACTTCAGGAAGAGGATTGGCGACCAAAGTCTGGCCAACAAGATTATCTCACATGTTAAGTCCTCAAGAAGTCTCTACATTATGTGCCACATACCGGTCTTCTGTTGGATTGCAGCCACTGTTCTAGAGAAGATGTGTCAATCAGAGAGCGACAAGATTCCCAAGACTTTAACTCAAATGTTTGCACACTTCTTGATCTTCCAGATCAAACACAGCAATCATAAGTACCAAGGAAAGTTGGATACTGATCCTGATCAGACTAGAAACATTATCTGGACCTTGGGGAAACTGGCTTTCCAACAGCTGGAAAAAGGCAACCTGATCTTCTATGAGGAAGACCTGAGAGAGTGTGGTATGAAACCTGGAGATGTGTCTGTGTACTCAGGACTTTTCACCCAGATCTTCAGGAAGGAGTTTGGGCTGCACTTGGGGAAAGTGTACAGTTTTGTTCATCTGAGCATTCAGGAGTTTCTGGCGGCTTTATTTGTGTTACTCTGCTTCATCTCCAGAGAAGGAAAGTCTTTTGAAAAACAAGTCCCTGGATTTGTTGGTTCCATCTACAAGCCCACAATGCACAATCTCCTCAAGAGCGCTGTGGACAAGGCCTTGGAAAGCAAGAATGGACACCTAGACCTTTTCCTTCGCTTCCTCTTAGGTCTCTCACTAACGTCCAATCAGACTCTCTTACATGGTCTACTGCCACAGACTGAGAGAAGGTCCCACAAAGAGGAAACAGTCAAATACATCAAGAAGAAGATCAAGGAGACTCCCTCAACAGAGCACTCTATCAATCTGTTCCATTGCCTAAATGAGCTGAATGACCACTCTCTGGTTCAGGAAGTCCAAACATACTTGTGCAGAAAAGGCAATAATCGTCTTTCTACACGCGCCGCTTCGAGACACTTCACTGGGGTCAACCTCTCTGCCACTCAGTGGTCAGCTCTGGTGTTTGTACTGTTGAGTTCAGAAGCAGACCTCAAAGAGTTTCATCTGAGCAAATACGACCCATCAGAAGCATGTCTTCAGAGACTTCTGCCAGTGGTCAAATCATCCAGAAAAGCAAAGTGAGTATATTCCTTCAAATATGATACTAGCACATCTGGACAGATGCAATACCTTGAAACCAATAATGAAATCTCAGTGTTATTAATCAATTCAAGTAAAGTCAAGTGGGGGCAGCATCCAAGCATCCCAGTTTACCAGAAAACTCTGTTTCTCTGTTTTTCTGAGTCATGTAGTGACATCATATTCCTTATTTTAGCAATATTCCTAAGATGAAAGAAGGCAGTCCTAGTT
>JBBIGC010147630.1:0-18910 GCA_037576955.1 Lepidarchus adonis | reverse complement strand
TTCTTCTTCTTCTTCTTCTTCTTCTTCTTCTTCTTCTTCTTCTTCTTCTTCTTCTTCTTCTCCATGATAGAAGACCCCTTGTACATGTTTTTTTAAAGGAAATGTAAACATGGTATTATATAGAATAATAAAGTGCATGTATAATTGTTTAGGCGTGTACATGTTAAGTGTTACATTGTTAAGTTTCATTTCACTTCATAGACTTCATGGTCTTTGAAAAGAACTGTGCATATGTGCATGTAGCTATTAAACCTGAGGGCGGTTTTCCACTGTGATGATTCCACTGTGATGATGGACTAAAATAGGCTGCACCATTATTTGCTGCGGGGGCTTTTCCTGTCATCTGTTTGCTTTGTGTACACATGTTGTATGTTGTTCTATTCTCACTGCAAAAGGAAAGGGCTGATCAGAAGCTCAGCCACGTCCCTGCTCTGCCTCACGTGTAGCATCCTCTTCGGTCATGGAAATGTTAAGCTTCAATAAGCATGAGTCCAAGACTCCAGTGACCTGTCATTAGAGAGGAGTTTTGGTCCATAAATAAAGCAAGCCTTGATTAATGCAGATTATATTTATGTCCTCCAAATAAAGCAATATATGTTTTCATAATATCATATAAGTACCACTGTAGGTTCCCTCAATAGACAATTATACCAATTGATACCAATTATAAAATGTTTTAAGGATTGTCCTAGAATCCAGACCAATAACCATTTACATGTATAAATCTTTGTGTTGATGTGTTCCTCTCTTTTTTATGTTTAGTATAGTTCTGTATAGTAGACAGGTTTGAAAATGTTAATTGTTTAACTCTTCGTGTATGGACACTGAGATGGCCATACATGATAGAATAATAGATGAGTATAATGAATTAAATTAAAAATAAATCCGGTTTATTTTTTGACAGAAATGAAAACAGCCAAGATATTCCAAGTAAGTTCACATCTGAGTCTAACAACAACAGAACTGCCTTGACTAGTAAGTAATGAAATGTTGTATTATAATGTTCTCTGTATACAACTCACAACTCACAATGACAAGACATGTGCTGCACTAGTTTGCATGTGAATTGGCTGGAATGTAAACCTTTCATCACGTGTATTTATAATAATCTTAAATGGATAATCTAATTACAGTTTTATGGTCTAAAGGATTAGAGGTTGTGCTGTGACCATAAAAAAACTGTAAGAGTACTATTTCTGCTTCTGACTATAAGCAATTTTTAATTCCATTGTTTGTTGTAAACATAATAGTTTTTTCCCCATAAGGGAACTTTTTTCACAGTTTAGACGCCATAGTAACGCTCTAACGATCTTATTTTGTGCTTTATTTGCATTACCCTGAATCATTAGATTATATCAGGGTGAAAAAATATGTTGATGAGTTTTAGGGAAGGCTGTGTCCCAAAGATTTTGAATGGAATAAAGTTTATTATTGTGACTCTACTATATGTGTCCTTATAAGATATTTTCTCAAATGCCCAGTTTCCACTACTACCACTTCTTAGTCATGCTCATGTGCCCACTGCTTATGGTCTATGCACTGCAGGTCTAGATGGCCTTGGCTCTGAGGAGGAAACCCCTCAACTGCTGAGAACAAGAAGTGATGCCAGCTCCATGTATATTCAGAGAAGGTCCAAACTTCAAAAATCAGGTGATATACAGCAGATTCGAAGAAATCGCTTCTCCATCAATGGCCATTTTTACAACCACAAGGTGATTAATGTGTATATGACTATGACTACGTTTTCCAAATTAGTTCATTTGAACAATCTAAATAAATGTGAAATGAGATCGAAACAAATGTGAAACAGCCCAGAAATGTGATGTCTAAACTGGTAGAATAGGTTCATAAAAGTTATTAGTTCAATAAGCTTGAACTTATTTGCATTTCTTTAACCTTTAAAAAATCATTCTTCGGAAAAGCACTTTGAAAAAGAGAACAAAAAATGGATCACTCCAAAGTACACTTTTATCCCCTTTGTTTTTAAGAGTATAAGGGAAGATCTTAATCCACTGGGCAGAACCGAGTACAGACTGTCCTCAGGACACTAGTGCTTCATAAAGTGCTGTCATGCCCTGTGACTGGCAAAGGGCCCTGGAGCTCTTGCTAATGGCTGTAGCAGCATGTGTGAGGGGAAGTGTCCGTTGTCTGAATGTCCTGCAGGTCGAACCGCTGTAAGATGGATGCAGGTGTTGAGAGGCAGTGCTTTTCCTGTGCAGGCGTTCCCCTGGCAGAAGCATTGCTCTCACAATGGTCTGTCACCTGCTCTTCTCATCAACGCTCCTCAAGGTTATGGATCAGCCTGGTCATAAAGGTCTTTCTGCAGATGTGGAAAGGAAAACTTGCTGTTTAATTACTTTGTCTTACGGGTGGATGGTGATGGGTATGCTGCCCCCAAGAGCCTAAATGTAAACATATGCAAGGGAAATGTTCTGCTTACTTTAATAGTGTCACAAGTGCCAAGAAATGTCAACTGGACAAAAAGGGGAAACTTTAGTCTATGCAGGTCTACTTTCTTATGCTTGCAAATACATATGCAGGACTATGCAAAACTAAACTGTTTAAACTAAGGTATTTAAATGTTTCTGGGCTGTAAATGTGTTAATATATATATATGTAAAAACTTTAATTTAATGAAAGAAAGAGTTAATGAAAGAGTTTTACACTCCATGACTATATATGTACTGCCTGTGCAAAAAATAACACTGCCTGTATTTAACAAAGCAAATAGGTAAGAGCCTCCCATTGGATAATTACTGCATGGATGATTATGTTTCAGCTGCCAACAAGTTATTGAGCAGCTTTTCATTACTTCAACAACCACATTGTTAAATGAATAACAAATAGAAAAAATTATGTATTTTTTAATATATAAATAATTAATTGTTTATAGTAATTTTTTCTTGTTTTATAGACGTCTGTCTTCACTCCAGCATATGGATCAGTGACTAATGTTCGAGTTAACAGCAGAATGACAACACAAGAAGTGCTCAGAATGTTGCTGAATAAGTTTCGGGTGGGTGCTGCTGTAGTCCTTATATAACTCTATAGGTTTCCGCTGCTTGTAGCTGATCATTTGATCAAATTCCTACAGGTGGAGAATAATACAGATGAATTTGCCCTTTATGTCGTCCATGAGTCAGGAGGTATCTTTTGTGCTTTTTTTTTCTTTTTTACTCTTTAACCATTAACTAGTGTGTACCTCAGATTGATTGTGTGACTTTTTTTCCAGAGAGAACAAAGCTTAGTGACACTGAATATCCTCTGGTGTTGCGTCTGCTGCATGGCCCTTGTGAAAAAATTGTCAAGCTTTTCATTATGGAAAGGGATCTAGGGGAAGAGGTTACATACGATGTGAGTTTTTCTGCTTGTAGAAGAAAAAAACTGAAGCACTAACAAGTTAGATCTAGTGCTTAGATACATTAAACTGAGTGTAGATGTTATGTCTTCACTCAAGCTATTGTGTCTAATTTTCACTCATGTTTATATTACAGTAAGAGATAGAATGAAAAAGTACAGTAAGAGTAAAGTAATCTGGCAATAATTTAAGCATGTCTTTTTTTCAGGTTGCACAGTACATCAAGTTTGAAATGCCTGTTTTGGACAGCTTTATCAAGAAACTGACAGAGGAAGAAGAAAGAGAGGTTTCAAAACTGACAAGAAAGTATGTCACATTACCTAAACAATTCTCTATTGTTAACTTATATACAGTAACTAGTTTCAACAATATTTTTTATTTACCTGTGCTCATGGTAATAATTAATACTAAATCGTTTGATTACTTTCAAATGGATCTTATGAAGTGAAATGTAAAATGCACTTTGTTCATTTTAATAACCCAAGCACTATTTCTCCACTCCTTTTAAAGATTCAGTGCACTGAGGTCAATGATACTGCAGCAGCTGGGTGAGCTCTCTGAGAGTACAGACAGTGTGTGTGAGAAGATATGAGAGGAGAGTTCTTTGACTGAGGACACAGAAACAATAATATTTGTATTTGTAAGTTTGATGGAATATTCAGGAGCAATATAAAATACCACATGTGCTTTAGTTAAAGTACTGAATGAAGCACTTAAGCATTCTACAGTTTTTCTCAGCTCAAGTATTAGCACATTTCTACAAACTCATTGTTTCAGAAACAGTAATGAATTTTTTTTTCATGTTTGATGTTAAACAAAGTTTTTGTGGCTTTGGGATTCAAGCAAAATACATCATAACAAATAATAACCTTGTACTTCCGAAACAAAAAACAAAAAAAACTTAGGTAAAATTACATTAAGAATAAAAAAGAATGAAGACCATTTCACTGTTGATTTTTATGCAGTTGTGTGATCTAAAAGGAAATGTCACATTTAGAACTCTAATCAGTATATATATAGAGAGAGAGATGCCAGTATTCCAATAAGCATAAGATTGTCATAACATTGGCTGAATTTGAAATGGTTCACAGGTTCCTACACCTATATAGTGCACAATTAGTATAGGACATGGCATGGAACCTGCATAGTGCACTGTGTAGGGAGTAGGGAGCCATTTTGGGATTCCTCCATTGTTTTGGCTGAAATTACACAACTAACTAAAGTAGCCTTTACAACTGTAGCTTGTTGGAATAAGCTTGTTTAAATGTTGAGGTTGTGTAATTTGTTAAGAAAAGTTCCAGAATGCTGACTTTGGGTAAAGCCTTACCAAAGTGGTTATGTGAGATACATTTAAAAAAAATTAAATACTCACTACCACATAATACCACAATACTGAACACCTGACACAGGCATGAAGTTGAATCGTTTCAATGTTCCAATAAGGCTAGATTTAGTGCAGCATGGGCTGAAAAAAAATTAGTAGATTTTATCAGAAGTAATGTATGTGTTTATTTGCTTTCAGTTGTTATTGTGGATAGATGGTTTGTATAAATGTGCTAATTTAACTACAAAAAAAATCCACTGTGAACAAGATACTTTGTAATTAACAGCATAACATAGTTTTACACTCTATGTATTCAGCCAAATACAATGTTTTTTTTATATAAAATAAACATTTTATATTTACACCACTCTTGCATGCATATGTGAGACACTTTGTTCAGATTGTAATTTATTTTTTAATATATAAGTTATAAAAAAGGATGTTTCAACAAAGTATTCAACAATGGAAGCAACAGATATTTATAGTTATGATACAGTGGCTAAACAAAATATTTCATCTCAAATAAATTAATTCTCTTGTTTCTTATTTAATATTGCATTTAAATATCATATAGATGTTTGCTTTGTCATGTACCAATTTTGTATAGTTTTTGTTTGTTTGTCTTTTTTATGATTAATACCATTATCTCAAATCATTGTCAGGGTTGTTTTCCTTGAGAAGGAAAAGCTAGTCATTTTTGTTTCCTGCATGTTCACAATGAGCCCAACAGAGTTGCTCATTGTTCTGTGAGTGACCTACAGACCGAACCAGTTCCCACCATTTATTCCAGGGCTGTTTTGTTGAGTGTAAGACAAGAAATCAGTGCCCGCTGGCCTGAGTGCCAGGCTTACACAATAGAATCCTAAGAAACAAGCACCATTGCTTCAGTTTTTTTCCCACAGAGGTAGCACAGCTATGGAAAATGGAGTGATGATTTGTCTTTTTAAGTCTCTTTAATCTGTTTTGGTATATGAATGGCATTTGTGTTAGCTGTAATGTTGTAACAATTTGTGGGCTCTCCTACATGTTAACTGAAGCTTTCAATATACAAATAAACACTAATTGTGTTTCAAATTCAAATTTCACTGTATCACACAGGCAATGGAGGGTTTTTGTAGCTTTAGAGAACTTGGCATCTGCTGGGCATATTCAAACAACTACCTTCCTCCAGCTCACCGTCAGCCTGAAATTATTTCCCTTTTTTACTTTTCCAACCATTTTTCTTAATATTGTAACAATTTTTAGTTTGTGAAATTGTCATAAAGTAATGTTGGAGACATTACTGGCATACCCCACCCAAAGCCCATAGCACTCCAGAACTGCTTTACTGTGCTAACCCACCTAAGCCATTAAGCCACATAGTCTAGCAAATGAAAGTGGCCTCACCCATTACCCCACAACTAAACACAATTCCACTACTTATTCCCATAAACAGACAACACAAAACAACCCCATAACAAGTTATACACTTGTAATAGTTTCCTCACTTTTTTGCAGAACACACAGACACACACACACACACACTGCCCACGGTTTTCTACAAATGTACAAACATTTGATCGATTCAAATATATTTGAGAACATATTTTCATAAATAAAATTAAATTATGAGTGGCTTGGGGAATGCAACACTGATTTTAGAAGAGAAGGAACAGGGGAGAGGCCAACAGGAAATGACTGCATTTGTCCTGAATGTTGTATTATACACTGTATCAACGCATTTTCCTTTATTAACTTTGATAATCGTCTTCATCCTATAGGATAAATACATGGGATCAAACCCGTTTCTAAAGACTTCTCGCCAATTTTACCAGCTTGTACATCCACTCCACTCCACTCCAGGTATTAATGTGACAAATGTGACGAGCTCATATCGCCCCCTTCTGGCTGGGACCTATTATGAGCTTTAACCGTTGTTAATTAAAGTCTGGGACAATCTGAAACAGCTCCTCCAGTACGTGCACGTGCATTACGCGCTGTGAGTACGTCACCAAACGCAGATAAATATAAATAGTTAACGAGGCGACTTCAAGTCAATATCTGCAATGAAAATACAGGTTAATTTAGATCTCTCGATTAAACTCTCTAGCTTAAATCAGCCATGTCGTCACCCAAATAATCACCAAGAAGATATACAGACTGACAGAACAGAGCCCCCCACATAAGCTTCATAGTAGAGACTATCGCTTCCCTGAAAGCAGTCACTCTTAATTGGTAGACCAGGAACTGTCAATCGCACACCAGTGATAAAACCACTGTTGAGCTCAGCTCAGACCAAGTAATTAAGTTCGCAGATGACATGACTGTGGTGGTGGGCGTCATCAGGAGTAACAACATCTCAGCTTACACAGAGGAAGTGGCAAGAGTAGCAGACTTATGTAAGAGTTACAATCTCTCTTTAAATATGGACAAATCAAATGAAATCATCATTGACTTCAGAATATCCAGCACTGCTCATCCATCTCTCTCCATTGACAGTGTTATTGAGAAGGTGAAAAGCATTAAGTTCCTTGACACTACTCACTTTAATAGCAAAGAGAACACCAATGATGTCAAGTTTAAACAGACTCCACCTGCAGGTGGTTCTGATTAATGGCGCCTAAACTAAAACACATGTTTCTAATGTTATGGACTTGAAGGTGTGATAAACGCAAGGGTGTATTTACCTTTTTGGTTTACTTAAAGTATTGAAATGACTACAGAATGGCCATTTTGTGTGAGAATAACTATAAAATGTCAACTTTGTCATTTGTTGGACTGCGTCATCTTTATCTGTAGATATGTTTGCTTGTTGAAATATTTATTTATTTATTTATTTTTAAAACTCAAGCTTACAGGGGGTGTACTTACTTTATCACGATATGTAGCTACTCCCTAAACTAAACTAATGGTTATGGTGGCGGGTACAGGGAAATGTAGATGCCCATGCTGTTAATCTGCTTCCAGTGAGGAGATCTCTCTGAAGAGAAGACAACAGCAGACCGAACATGAAGTATCTTTTAAACATCTTAAACATGTATCTAAGCGTTAGATTAGCTGTCTCTTCAGTTTATTACAATGGGTAGATGTTTCTGTTGTGTGGTAAGAAACTGAACCCGCGAATAATTAGCCAACTTAGCCAGCGACTAGCCAGCGCTCGGGTTAAAGTGTAACAGGCAGGAAGAGAGGCGCTTGTGTGGGCAGTGACTTCAGTCTCGTGCTGTTCTCACGAGGAGAGCGAGCAGAGAAAGGAAAGCGATGGCGCTCCGTCCAGGTCTTGATTCAAAAATCCTTATTATCGGCTGCGGGATTTCAGGCATCGGTGCTGCACAGAGGTTAATAAAACACGGCTTTAGCAACGTACGCATTATTGAAGCCACGTCCCGGTGCGGAGGGAGAATCAAGACAGGCAGTCTCGGTAAGAGCCATACAGGCCTCCCCCATACTGTTCACACAGGACACACTGCAGGCAGAGCGAAGCAGGACTGCTGGATATGGGCTGTTCTTTTTAAGATAACATGTCTTCCCCGAAACGTTGCGCAAAATGTCTTCACGGTCTCTCATCTGAATCTAAAGATCATTGTTGTCGTGCGTTGCTTTAGCCTCGGCTATTAAAGCGGTTACTATGGAGATACTACGAGGAACCATTTAGGAGACTGTAGTGTTCAAAACAGCATCTATAAAGCAGTGAAATGCCAGTTAAAGTATCATGCTGTTAAAGTATAGTTCTACTATAGCACTACTACAGACAGGTTAACATTTCTGTAAAATAGACGTATACATAAATAAATAATAAAAACAGCAGAAATATCAAACTAGAAAAACTGGTAAGTGGAGCACTGCCTGCATCTCAAACAGAAACTATTCCAAGGTTCACAGGTGATGAACACTTTCTGAACAAAACTACCCTGTAAGCCTGTAATGAGCACAAAACCTCTGGGTTTAGTTCTTTATTTATATTCATATGTGTTTTAATTGGCCTTCTATTCATGAACGCGTGCACAGAAGCAGCAGAATTTGTGTATTCTATTTGTAGACCTGCCACAATGTGGCATTACAAACAGGAAGCTGTGGGTCTGCTGTCATGAGGTGTCTAATATCAAATGAATTTGTCTGCATTAGCCTGCTAACTCAAGTTCATGATTTTGGCAAATAAGTGAAATAAAAATAGGTAAAATAAGTCCATACATAGACCGTTAACACTGGTAACTTTATAGACCTAGCTTTGCCTTAAATGAACTTTGCCCTGGCACTGTAACCTTTGAGAAGAACAATTGTTCTTGTCAGCATTATGTAATCTTAGTGTTCTTATGTAAATTTCCCACCATGTGAAATAATTGATCTTAATAGGAATGCGACACCTTTTTGTAAAACTTAAATCAATAACTTTATCATAAAAAATTCTCTTTTTTTTTTAACATTTGCTTTATTTATTTATTGTGTGTGATTTTTGCTGCTGTAACATGTGAAATTTCCCACTTGTGGGACAATAAAGGATTATCTTATCTTATCTTATTCTGCTTTTATGATTATCCTATTAGAAATCTACATGTTCATCTTTTCTTTCTCCAGGCAGTAATATTGTAGAAGTAGGTGCCAACTGGATCCATGGCCCATCACAAGAGAATCCAGTGTTTCGCTTGGCCTGTCAGTACCAGCTTCTCGACAAAGAATCCATGTCTGAGGAGAATCAGTCAGTGGACATTGGTGGTCACCCACCTTTTGTACCTAACTTGTTTTCCAGCTCAGGCAAGAAGCTTGATCCTGAGATGATGTCACCTGTAGTGGAGCTCTTTATGACGTTAATTGGGAAGTGCCAGGAGTTTCATGACAGGGGTGAAGAGCCCCTGCCTGCTGTGGGGGAGTTTCTTAAGAGAGAAGCCTTCAGGATAGCACATGAGGAGTGGACTGAGGACCAGGCAACCAAGAATTTAAGACTGGCTCTTCTCAGCACACTGCTGAAGGTAGAGTGCTGTGTTAATGGAACACACACTATGGATGATGTGGGGCTTGGAGCCTATGGCATGTATAAGACCCTTCCAGGACTAGACTGCACCTTCCCAGGGTGAGTTGTTAGAAGGACAATTGTTTTTTTTTATATAATTACACTAACAATATAATTCAGTAACAGCACTAACAAATGCTGAGGGTGCACAAATAAATAGTATGTATGGATTTATGTTCTCTTTTTCAGAGGTTACGAAGGCTTAATCAAGCACCTGATGAATGAACTTCCCAAGGACATTGTTTTGTACAATAAACCAGTAAAATGTATTCACTGGAATAACACTTACAAGCAGTCAAACTCAAAAGAAAGGAAATGTCCTGTTTCAGTCGAATGTGTTAATGGAGAGACTTTCGAAGCAGATCATGTCATTGTTACCATTCCACTGGGTATGTTAAGTGGGTAATGCCATTTATTTCTGCTCTTTTTAAAAAATCCCAATCTCTTCACACTTTACTAATATAATCTTTGGCAAGTTTTCCAAAGTAGATTATCTTATTGAGGGTTTTTCTTTCTGGTTAACTAACAAAGGCTACTTGAAGAAGCACCAGGACACACTTCTACATCCCCCTTTGCCTCTGCACAAATTGCACTCCATCCAAAGAATGGGTTTTGGAACCAACAATAAGATTTTCCTGGAGTTTGAGCAGCCATTCTGGGATAAAGATTGTGAATGTATTTATCTCTTATGGGAAGATGAGCCTAATCTTGCAGATACTGTTTCTGATGTGAAGTTGGCCTGGATCAGAAAGCTTTTTGGGTTCACCGTTCTGAAACCAACAGAAAGGTGAGCACAGTTCACATTAATCCAGTTCCAGCTTGTACTTTAGGCTTTATGTGAAGTCTGATTACTCTCTCTGTCAAGATAGGTTTGGCCATGTTCTTTGTGGTTGGATTGCTGGACATGAATCTGAGTACATGGAAACTCTGACAGAATTGGAAGTGCTTCATGCAGTCACTCAGCTTATTTGCAGATTTACAGGTAATGTTTGAGCCCATGGACTGAAGAGTTCATTTCTGCTGCACTGACGATAGTCTCAATTCATATCTGTGATAAGAGCAATTCATTCAAAATCTTTGATAACCGCCTTCTCAGCAGTTTTTATCATCATGTACAACAAAGTTAGATATTCAATGACCTACATACACTTTATGATTCACACTCAGGAAATCCAACAATTGCACCAAAGAGGCTTCTGTGGTCCAAGTGGTTTCATGACCCCTATACCTGTGGATCCTACACCTACGTGGCCAAAGGGTGCTCAGGGTATGATATAGATAACATTGCAGAACCTCTTCCAATACCAGGTTCAAATGCTCAGGTAAATAACTTCACACGTATTCATTTCATACTGTTGTTGCATGATCTGTTGAGTGTTAGTAACTCATGCGTTAGTTAACCTCAGTCAGGAACACCTGAGACAAGTAAAATATTTTCTTCACAGAGCAATTCAGCAGTCAGTTCAGCTTTATCACTAATTCTTTATATGCTATGTTTATTGTAAACAGTTTTTTAATCTGTTTTGCTTTTCCCCCCAAATAGTGCTATAGCTTTTTCTTTCTGCTCAGCTCTTACAGGTGATGTTTGCGGGAGAGGCCACTCACAGATCTTTTTTCTCCACTGTCCATGGAGCCCTTATTACAGGCTGGAGGGAAGCGGACCGTCTCCTTTCTCACTACACTGGCCTGTCAGAACAGATCACTTCAAAGCTGTAAAAAGTGAACTGTGCGATTGCAAGAGAAAATTAATGACTAATTTCCTAATAATGACTTACTTATTATTGAAATGAATGAATAATAAATTGATAACTCTAAACACTGAATGTAATGATTGAATTGTACATTGTGATTTTTGTGTGAAAATGTCATTTGGTGATAAGCCATCCAATTAATGGATGTTAGATATTTTATAGACAGTAAGTGCCAAACATCTTTATGTTCCACAGTGCATTTAGTGCATAATTAAGAATTCCAAATGAAACACTACCAATAATTTATTGAAAGAATAAGTATTTACTACAAAATTACTTTCACAGATAAAACAAATGATGTAATGGATATACTGTAGAGCAAAGTCATACTACAAACATGGAACATTTTCAGGTAATTAGGTAATCAGGAAATTAAATGTAAATTATAGTTTTTTAACATGTACTAAACATTATGCAGCTTATGTATAATATGGGTGATTAGATTGCAATCATACATGTCCTTTGTTCATATTTGTATAATTGCATATAATTTTGAACAATTCTCTCTATCAATTCAATAAAACAGTTATATATAGAGAATATACTGTTTTTATTGTATGTTATCTTAAACGTACTGCACCCTCGCAGAATAATGACATTTCTACCACCATGCTACACAGTTGGTGTGATTTTTTTTTTTTTTTCCTGGCTTACTACAGACATTATTTACTGTTGCAGATCTAAATCTGATTCACTGATTTAAAACACATTACTTCAAAAGGGCTGGTCTTTACCTGTATGTTCTTTGGAAAAGTCTTTCTCTAAAGCTTTTCTTTGCATGCCTCCCATTCAGGTCAAAATTGAAGTTTCTTTCTAATTGAAGACTTAGGCACTTTTACACCAACGGTTGAAAGAGAAAAATGTAGATTCTGTGATAAATGTTTGGGGATTTTGGATACTTATTTTTGCATCATATGATTTGGCCTCAGGGTGAGTTTGTTGTGCCAGCCAGTCAGACTAACTAGCATTTGTTTAATATAGATGATTTTCTTAATGTTTGAATAATTTGTTTGTTAAAATATGTAGAAAAATATATAACATTTCCATGTAACATACTTATTTCATCAAAATTGTATGCCTGACTAAATTATAGAGAAAAAAATGTGAATGTAGATTTTATTAGATTACATTTTTAGTCCTGTTCAAACATATTAGTCATATGTAAATATATTTTAGATTATTTTTAGTTTTTTTTAAAAATACATTAATATTGAATTTGGTCAATTTATTTAAAATACATCATCTTAAATCGTACTAATTTTACATAATTTAAAGAACTAATTCTCTTGGTAATATCAAAAAACAAAACAAACAAAAAAAATAAAAAAATTTCCCCTTAAAATTCACGTTCAGGTTACATTTTTCTATAATTAAGAGTATGCTTCTGCAATAAAAACTGAATTTATTTTAAGGCTATTTTAAGGTTTTTAACACATCTTAACCAGGGGTGCCAATAATTATACTGCAAATACATATATTGTGGGATTTCTATATTCTTGTGTGATCAGGGCATTTATTATTCTATACTTTTGTGTACTCAATTTATATAATTCATACTGAGTGTTTAATTTATATAGTCTTTTATAATCTCTGAGTGTTTTATTCATATATTCTTTATAATCTCAAGTGTAGGCCTCTGTATAACTCTCTGTGTTCACCTCGTGCCATGATCCAGAAGGGCCAGGAATTTGTGTGCGTGTGTAAAATGTAGAAGAGAAAAGAAGTTACGTGTTTGAGTATTTGTTTGGCTAGCCCCAGATCCTAGAACCAGGAGTCGTGAGATTTTGGAAGGCCAAAACACAACAGTTTTTGGTGCCGAAACCCGAGATCTTGGAGGCTGGCAGAATTGCCAAGGCAAGGCAAGGCAAGGCAAGGCAAGGCAAGGCAAGGCAAGTTTATTTATATAGCACATTATCACAAGGTCATTCAAGGTAAATGAAAAATAAAAAAGCATAAAAACAGGCCACATGAATAAAAAATTGGCACTTGTGGCAACCAGCAAAAGGTAAACAGAGCCTGTTTTAACGAAATCTGCATATTGACTATTTATCTAAAGTTTGCCGTTCGCAAAGTGTTTCATAATATATATATATATTAATGTGACCCTGTAGTAGTGTAAAAAAACCGGATTTGCCTGTTCACACTGGAAAGGGTTAAATGTACTGAAACTTGAAGAAGGATTATATTACCTCCACAACAGTAGATGGCGATATAAACGCTATGTGGCTGTTTAAGAGGCAGCACATGACATACTTGCAAACAGGAAATTATGTTAACTCTGTAATATAAAGATCTTTATAACCGGTGAGTGATTTACAAATATTCTGATTTTTTTCCTCGCGCTTAAACCAACAAACTCTAACAATCTAACAATCTAACTTTTTTTCTGCAAAACAACTTGAACCGGTGAATATAATATTGTCTACTCACTTCTGCGTTTACAGTTGTTGCTCAGCAGTCTTTGGAGTGGATTGTTTTTCTTTAAAACGGATATTTTAATATCTTACCTAATCATGTGTTTTTTTTTCCTTATTGGTGTGGACTGGACATAGTCAGCAAAATGACTCTGCAGCGTGAAGATGATTTCCCAGCAGGACTAATACCCC
The DNA here is from genome assembly GCA_037576955.1 of Lepidarchus adonis. Classification (NCBI taxonomy): domain Eukaryota; kingdom Metazoa; phylum Chordata; class Actinopteri; order Characiformes; family Lepidarchidae; genus Lepidarchus; species Lepidarchus adonis. Next base: position 4,887 of record JBBIGC010147630.1, on the reverse strand, counting down.
CGGTGGAAATTGATGAGGAGTGCGACACAGCTTGGAGGGAGAAAAACAAAAGTCTGGATCAAACTTTAAAAAAAAAAAGTTCTTCAGCAAAAATAACACCTGCAGCTTTGGATACAAACCGAAGATATAAAGGAAAACAGGGGAAGGCACAACGAATTAAGAGCCATGACAAAATGTTCCAGTGTGAAACTTGTGGGAAAGATTTCAAAAGGCCAGACCTTCTGACAGACCACAAGAAAGTTCACAAGAGAAAGAAACGATACTCCTGCAATGAATGCGGCATGATGTTTTCCAAGCCTGCTTACCTAAAAATTCACCTTCGCAGACATGCTGGAGAGAGGGCATTTACTTGTGACCAGTGTGAGAAACGTTTTTTTGATAAGTATGACTTAAATGTGCATCTACGGGATCACACAGGAGAGAGACCATATGTGTGTCCGGAGTGTGGAAAAAGCTTCAAACGGGTTTATATATTAAACAAGCACAAGAGGACACATTCAAAAGAAAAACCTTTTCAGTGTAAAGTCTGTGGAAAGGCCTATAGATATGTTTACAGTTATAGGTTGCACATGAAAGACCATTCCTCATAGAGTTCCTTTGGTGTTTAGCAGCTTTTAATTGGATGATTTGATATGATTTCATGTATGAGTTACACCTTGAATTTCTCATGGATCCATAATTTTGATCATTTCTTTTCTATGTTTTTAATTTAAACATTTTTCTTGGCCTGTATATAAACCTGACACAAAAAACTGTTGGTGTGTTAAGTAAAAACATAAATAGCTACTATTGCACTCATCTAACCATCTTAACTTTGATCACTAAAATGTATCACTTTGAAACCACACAATTTTTAACATCTAACTGTATAAAAATGTTTTTAAAGAAGTGGATATGAAATAAGCAGCAAGTGTGTTTCCTATATGTCCATTCACATTATGGTAGACCTTGTGAAAAGGCCACAGCTACTATGCTATTATTTTGAATTTCAGACTACACCAGTAAGAACTCAAGCAGGCTGAAGTTAGCACTCTAGAGATGGTTTGAAGGATGAATTAAATTGGTCACTTATTACAGAGATTGGACTACATATTTTAGGATTAATAAATGCGTTTGTCACAATCTCAGAATATATATGTGGGTTCACTGGTTTGTTGCTTGGGATAAAATATATTAAATTATTTTATTAGTTTTGTACACATAATGACCCATGGTTCTGTGCCTTGACTGCAAAACAACAGCTCCCAGATTTGTCCTGAATTACCAACAGTACCTGTAATCACATGAGAAAGTTTATGTATATCTAAAAAATTTTAATATCATGAAAAAGTTCAATATTACTTGACATTCATTTCAGAAAGTGCAATTCATATATTGTATAGATTCATTACACAGAGTGAAATATGTCGCCTTTATTTCTTGGAATGATTATGGCTTACAGATAGTAAAACCCGACATTCACCGTCTCCGAAAATTTGAATATCTCACAACAACAATTTTAAAAAGGATATTTTTAACAGAAATGTCAGGCTTCAGAAAAGTATGTTCATTCTTATGCACTCAGTACTTTGTTGGGCCTTTTGTATGAATTACTGCATCATTGCGGCGTGGCATGAAGACGATCAGACTGTGGCACTGCTGAGGTGTAATGGAAGCTCAAGTTGCTTTGATCTCAGCCCTCAGGTCGTCTGCATTGTTGGGTCTGGTGTCTCTCATCTTTCTCTTTACAATAAACCATAGATTCTCTATGGGGTTCAGGTCAGGAGAGTTTGCTGGTCAATCAAGCACAGTAACTCCTTGGTTGTTGAACCAGCTTTTGGTACCTTTGGCAGTGTGGGCAGGTGCCAGGTCCTGCTGGTAAATGAAATCAGCATCTTCATAAAGCTGCCAGAAGAAGGAAGCTTGAAGTGCTCTAAGATTTCCTGGTAGATGCTGTGTTGACTGTGGACTTCAGAAAACACAATGACCGCAGATGACATGGCCCCCAAATCATGACTGACTGTGAAAACTTCACACTGGACTACAAGCAACATGGATTCTGTTCCTCTCCACTCTTCCTCCAGACTCTGGAACCTTGATTTCCAAATATTATGCGAAATGTACATTAGTCCTTAGTCCAGGTAAGATGCTTCTGACGTTGTGTCCGGTTCAGGAGTGACTTGACACGAGGAATGTGACATTTGTATCCCATGTCTAGGATTCGTCTGTGCGTAATGGCTCGTGATTCGCTGACTCCAGCCTCAGTCCACTCCTTGGGAAGCTCCCCCAAATTCTTGAATAGACTGTTTTCCTTGTTGCTGGTGCACTTTTTCCTACCACACTTTTTCAGTGCACTCAACTTACCCTTGGGTGTCAATGACTGTCTTCTGGACATCTGTGAAGTCAGCAGTCTTCCCCATGATTGTGTAGCCTCCTGATCCAGACTGAGACCATTTAAAAGAGCAGGAAACCTTTGCAGGTGTTTTGAGTTAATTAGCTGATTAGGGTGTGACATCATGACTTTCCAAGATTGAACCTTTTCACAATATTCAAATTTTCTGAGACAGTGAATTTGTGGTTTTATTATCTGAAAGCCATAATCATTGAAATTCAAAGAAATAAAGTCTGGAAATATTTTACTCTGTGTAAGAAATCAATATAATATATTCTCTTTCTGAAAGGAATGTCGGGAAATATTGAGCTTTTTCATGTATGTATAGAACATTTTAAGAATTTTTTTGAGAAAAGGTCAAGACATAGCAGACTCACTAATCTGGGACATGTAGAGCATTACCATTTCTGGCTTTGGTAATGTGTAAAAGAAGATGAATATAATGTCACTGCAGAATGATATTATTTACTATTTTTTGTGTGGAAACGGGTTACTGTATGTTCACAGAAAATAAAAATGGGAAACAATGAAAGCAACTGTACGTGTTATGTTTGATAAGTTATCTCTCTGTAAGAAACAATCCTTTTGTACAGTTAGCTGTGTGCTTGATTTTGGGACTGTAAGTTATTTTCACTTAGCAGGATGTTTCACACTGCAAATTACATTCTTTTAATATTATTTGTTTTTTTCTGACTGAAAGTTTTTCCATTGTTGTAACATAATGAGAATACTTAGTTAAAGATTTTGGAGAGTACACTTGGCGACTGCCAGAACATGTGCGAGTTTCTTGTTAATTGCTGTTAATGTTGACTTTAGGATGTACTGTTTTCCCCAAATCTCTTTATCATTGCTTTCATTGCAGTTTTTATTTAGGACTGCCAAACTCCATTGCACCACAAGGTGGAGCGTGAGCCCATTAAGTGTTTTTGTAAAGGGGTATGAGCAGAATTGTATGAATCAGAAAGGTTTTAGATGCCTCCCATTAACTTATTTACACTTTTTTTTTTCATTTAAGCCTAATAAGACAAATCAGACATTTACATGGTATTTTGTATCAATAGTAAATTAGAGAATTTTGACTTTTGGTTTGGAGATACTTGGCATTGCATGGCAGAGCTGTCCAGCCCCCAAAGAAGTGTGTTTTTTTTGTTTGTTTGTTTTTTTCTAACTGCAGCTATTTATTTAATTATGATGATGCATATCTACTCAACATAAAAATTGAATGCCGTTATAAATATGGTAAATTGTGGTTAAAAGAAGCTGCTTGTCAGTACTTTCTCAGGAACTGGGCACTGCTCAAGACTCTCACCTCTAGCTAAATAAACAGAGCCATTTGTTTTACATCAGCCCGTTTTCCTGTTTTGTGGTATATGTGAAACTACACACCTTCAGCCTTCAGGATTGCCAGCAATCAGGGCTGTTATAATGTAGTGATTACAGTTAATTAAGGGTTGGGGGAAGAGATGACATCTGATGTGAAATAAGAATGACTTTTGTTTATATATGCAACATTTTTGGAGTGAAATCTTTGTCACGATGCCAGCGCAGTGGTAATTCCTGCCTGTGTTCATTTCTAACGCCTTTCAGAACCAATCTTGACTTATAAATTTCAGCTTCTCTGTTGACATGACCTGGGACGTTGCCTTTATGAATATGCAAATCATTTTAGATTGTAACCAGTCATCGACAGGTCCCGACGATGAATATGTGCATATATTGTAGACGACGCGCTGATTGGTTCATACTGGAGCTGACGCACACTATCGCTTACTGAATATGCAATGAGTCCCTTGCTGGAAGAGTGCAAATAAAGAGAGGTAACGGGCCGCGGATAGCGGGCGAAAACTTTTTTATATGTAATGTCATGTTAGAGGAATAACTGGGGCGTATTCGCAAACCTGGGACGGGGATCCCAGGAGAGGAACAGTGGAGCGGGCGCGAAGAGCGAAAAGTTCTGGGTGTGGGAAAGCAGACGGCGCGTTAGAGCAAGTCCTCGAAGTTGAGGCTTGTGTGAAAGTGACTGAGGGGAGAGAAAGTTATCCGCAAAAGATGAGCTTGTTGTCTGCCATAGACAGTAGTACCTCGGTGTACCAGCCTGCACAACTTTTAAACTGGGTTTATCTCTCTTTGCAAGACACCCACCAAACCAGTGCTTTCGATGCCTTCCGCCCCGAGCCCAACGCTTCCCACCCGGACCTGAGCTACAGCAAGGCTCCCTCCGCCGACCTCAGCTCCTCTCTCACCTCCAACTATCTCAGCAATTTCTTTCAGCTCCAGCGAAACGAGGTAGGCCTAAGTGCACCAGTCCTACTCTTCTGAGCTTTGGGAAACATGGTTATTCTCGTTGGGTCATAAGACATTTTGAGCGGCGTGTAAAATGAGCTTAGAGAGGTTGTTCAGGAGAAACTATTCCTGTAGTTCACACAACCGCCATGACATCGGCATCTGCACTGTGTCATTTTACTGTTGCTAAGTTCTAGCGTGACAACATGTAATGTTTAGTGTTTCTGTACTTT